>JAQFVV010000423.1:477847-628369 GCA_028023455.1 Epiperipatus broadwayi | reverse complement strand
GCCAGCACTTAAAATCAAGTTAGTTCAAGTTTAAAATGTTAATAATAATAATAATAATAATAATAATAATAATAATAATAATAATAATAATAATAATAATAATAATAATAATAATAATAATAATAATAATAATAATATATAATAATAATAATAATAATAATAATAATAATAATAATAATAATAATAATAATAATTAATAATAATAATAACACACAATAATAATAATAATAATAATAATAATACCATAATAATAATAATAATAAAAAGCTTACAAAAAAATAGACATTACTATATTTACATTTTATACATTGGTGGATTTCAATTGAACTCTATTAGTAAGTGGCTAGGTGGATTGGACTGTGAAATGAAAATATGAATAAGATTTACCATTTCAATATATATATATACCATATTCATATGTGTGGAATATTTGAATGTGTCTTTTAGTTTGAAAAAGAAACTTTGCATTAAATTGCCCATATTGATTTTTATTCTTCTTTAATTTCTACTTAACATTGCTTTTAACTAAATTAAAAAATTAATAAAGTAATTAAGAAAATGCGAATTCTCTTCCCTAGATACATAAATACTAATTAAAATATATTATAAAACTTATTTAAAGCAATAATGTGTACCACACATAAAAAAAATGAATTACTTGCACATAATGGGTGGAAAAGCTTAATTAGTCTACTACTGATTTATTTGTCATCTATCATCTATCTATCTATCTATCTATCTATCTATCTATCTATCTATCTATCTATCTATCTATCTATCTATCTATCTATCTATCTATCTATCTATCTATCTATCTATCTATCTATCTATCTATCTATCTATCTATCTATCTATCTATCTATCTATCTATCTATCTATCTATCTATCTATCTATCTATCTATCTATCTATCTATCTATCTATCTATCTATCTATCTATCTATCTATCTATCTATCTAACTGTCTATCCATCTATCTTAATATCTATACATTTATTTATCTTTCCATCTATCATCAATCTATCTATATACAAATCTATCTATCCATTTATATATATATCTTTATACATCTACCTGTCTGTCTATCAGCCAATATATTTGTCTGACTTCTTATTTAAATATTAAAGGTATTGAAATTCAAATATACACTAAGTATAAATAATCATGAAAGTACCATAGTTTTGATATGGAATGATTAAAAAAACTGCATGTCAAAAACATGAGAGTCTATCTTTCAGTAAATTTAACTTTAATGACTAATATTTATCCTAAAGAGAATAATTTACATTGTTTCCTGATTCAAAATATATATAGTGATAATAAATATCTAATTAAAAAAAAACAATGGTACATAATAATAAACATTTTACTTATATTATTAATAAAAAAAACAACATTTTCTGGTTAATTTAATATTAATAATATATTACTATTCTATAATCATTGTTATTATTATTTTTCCGAATTTGTGATTTGTAGTAAAAGTCTTACAATTCTCAGATATCTTACCAATTGATAAATTTCTTCACATTTTTTTAAAAAAATTCTTTATTTATTTTGCCTTGTCTAATTCGGCTTAAGCATGCAAAAAGAAATTTACAAAGAGCACAATTTGATACTTTCTTTTACGATTATCAAAAAAATAAGTAAAAGGAAACGGCTTATTTATTTTTAAAAAAAAATAATGATAAATAAGAAATATATATACATCACACATCATAATATAAAATAAAATATTATTATATAACAAAAATAATCGTATCTATATTATACAAAAATACAAAAAAAAAATATTTTTAGCAAATATTTTTTGCTCCTATTAATATGATGTAAAGAGTTTTAAAGCTTTAATTTTATTACAGATATAATGACCTATATGTTTTTATTTTTTTCATATGTCAAATACATTGATTGGGAAGCGAACCTAGGCCAACTATTTGGAAAGCAGCTATGCTAACCAATAATCCAGCAACACTTGTATATATATATGAAAGCCAATAATAATAATGACGATGATGATGATATTGATGCTGATGTTAAAAATAATATTGCTACTACTGCTTCTACCACTATTACTGCTAATAATGATACTGCTACTATTAATACTACTACTACATCTGATATTACTATTACTACTACTACTACTACTACTACTACTACTACTACTACTACTACTACTACTACTACTACTACTACTACTACTATTATTATTATTATTACTACTACTACTACTACTTCTATTACTACTACTACTACTACTACTACTACTACTACTATTACTACTACTACTACTACTACTACTACTACTACTACTACTACTACTACTACTACTTAAATACTATATACTATATAATTCTAACACTAAATAATTCTTAAATACTATATAATACTAATTCTTTTGTTACCTCTCATTTTTCATCTTTCTTCATTTCTTTACCCTTATTTTCCATTTTATAACACTTATACAAAATATACAGGTTAAAAAGTCATATATATATATTGTATAATTTTTCATTCATATTTAATTAGCCAATTATTAATTGGCTGAAATTTTAACATTTTCTTTGGTAAAAGCATGAAATCCAGGCAAAGCCACTTGGGGCACTGTTTATGTGTCAAAACACATAAAAATGCCTTTTTGGGGGCCACCACTGATGACCTTACAGGCTAATACAACATTTACATATTGTATTAACCCATTGTTAGGCTGCTTTACATGAGATTGCACAAAAATATTACGGCCTGTTTTGTGCTTTGAAACTAAGTACGCATATTCGTTCTATTTATAGCTGATTATGATATCACTTGAGGGTGTTTAAATATCAAGGTGCTAGCATTTTTTCAAATCTCCATAATAGAGTAATGCCATTTCTATTTAAATAATGTTGTTAATCATTAATAATTGTCATATGGTCCCCACCCTTCCATAAAAAAATGTTTTAATATGTAAAAAATTGGCAAAGGGTATGTTCCAACATGCTTTGACAAAAGCTCATGTGCTAAGTCACGTTTCTGCGAGGAAACTAGATGAGATCAATAACATGTCTGAGGAGTACGTGCAATTTGTACACTTTTCAAAAATGCCAAGTACAGAAAAGTGAGGAAGACTGTGTCCTTTTTTCCGGCACATAATGTCCTCACAAATACTAGATTGTTTGATTATTACAGCAATAAAATAATAAATTGGTTCAAAAAGTCAAAGTTTGTGTACTTTTTTTTTTGATTTCATTAGAAATTGACACATATTTGGATGATGTTTTTCTTTTTTCAGCGGGTTAAAAGAAATGACTCCTTTTTGTTAATACTATCAAAGTAGGAACCCCAACTCCCCCCTCCAAAGCAGTTTATTTTAGAAGGCCAAAAAAAGATAATTCAAAAGAAATAGAAATAAATGTCAACAGGGTTGAGAAAAAAAGTTGTTGAAAATCAACAGAAATTATGGACTTTTTGTTCCAATTACTTTTCTGAGTATCTGAGTTTGAAAACAATTTTTTTATTGCCAAAAAAAAAACACAAAACTTACTTTTGATTTAATAAGAAGATAAAAACAATTTTGTCAACTAAAAAAAAAAAAAGGTTGAAAAAATTGGAAACAATTACCAAATAATTGCATTCTATTTCAAACAAGGTCGGGGTTTTAATTAAATGACTCTTTCAGTGTATTTTTGTTAATAATAACAGTATAGAAAGACCCCCAAAAAGTAAGCTGTTTTTTATTGTGGAATGAAATATAAACAAAAGTCAAAAGTGAAACAAAAAAAAGATATATATATATATTTTTTTAAAAAAAGGTCTTGACTTTTTGTTACAATTCTTGATGCGAGGGTGGGTGTTTCAAAACAATTTTTTAACCCCAACAACATGAAAGTTACTTTCGATTTCATAATAAAAATAAAAACAATTTAGTCAAGCAAAAAAAGAAAAGGTAGAATAAAGTCTAAACAAGGTGCAAATAATTGTATTCTATTTTTTCGGCGGCGGGATTAAAACAAATTTTTGGATGTCATGAAACGGTCCAAAGTTTTACAATCATCAAAATAAAAGGTACACAAAATTAAATTTGCAAAATTTATTGGAATAAAGAAAAATGTGAGGTTACAAAAAAAAAAAAAAAAAACAACAACGAAAATCAATATAACAATTTGTTAAATAATAAAGAAATCATGTTATAAATAGAATCAAAATTTGGTTAATCGATTAAAAAAAATCATGTATTATAAAAAACAAAAAGTTGTGGCCCAGTAACATTATATTTCATTGATTTTGTCTACCATCAATGCTCCAAGTGGCTTTGCCAGGATTTCAGGCTTTTACCTTTTCTTTTATTTCAGGCAATGAGAGTTTTTGGAAATACTCAATTTCTGTACTGTGTAAAATGTTTATTTGATGCTAAAATACATTGAGTTTTATTTGGATGTTTTTTAATAGAATTATATGAACAAGTCTCCTATAAAAAATATATGTGCCACATTTGAAAATTTTAAAATATAATATCATCAAACAAGTTAGTGTAAACACCCTTTCAGAAAATGTATAAAATGTTTCTATTTTAACTTTTTTTCATGTGAATGAATAGATTTATGGTATATGTATCAAGTTGAATTTTATAATCTGACATTTCACTTTATAATAAGTTCATTATTGAAAATATTTTAATATTATAGATGATGACATAATAGATGTCATTTTCTATATATTTTGTATAAATATTCTAATTAGATTAATTAATAAAAAATGAAAAATAAAAAAAAAGAAAGGATGAAAAATGAAAGATGGAAAAAGGGGGAAAATGTATATGTTTTATTTCTAAGCAATTTGATTGTTTTTGAAAATATGTATTCTTAGTTCTAATTAATTATATATATTATAATTCAAATAAATCTATATAACACAGTATTCAAATTTTAATAAGTATATAGTTTACTGGAAGTACCTTCATTTGTAACACTGACAATCTCTATTAACCTTCAATTAGTACAAATTTATAAGGAAGATTTATAAAGGTATATGTGATGGTTGATAAAGATTGTTAGTGTTGCAATCAAAGGTACTTCTAATAAAGAAAAGATTTATTTAAATTTGGATACTGCATTAAATAGATTTGTTTGAATAATTATATTCTTTAAAAATACAGACATTTATATATATATATATATATATATATATATATATATATATATATATATATATATATATATATATATATATATATATATATATATATATATATATATATATATATATCACTAGATGAAGCTTAACAATAGCTCTAAACAAGCTTTGTTTTCATAAGTGCCAAAAAAAAGAGTTTAAAATCTCTATCATTATTCCTGCATCCAGACCAGCTGCTTTCAAGTGTATTGGCTCAGGTCAGTGTAGGTATGAGAGACTAGAAACTAGATCTAAAATATTAATTCTAAAGTCAGAACTTATCAAACATGTTTCTATCAATTTGAAAGCATGAATTTATCAGACATGTAAATGTCTTCAAACCCAGCCTAACAAACTAGATAGCCATATGGGTCTGAATTCAGTTCACTTTCACCATATAGTAAAAGCTTCTGCAATATATAGCATTACAAAAACCTTCAAAGGTACACTAATAATAATTTAAGTAAACCAACTGGTCTGGAGTGGGAATAATGATAGAGATTTTGAATTCTTTCTCTTTTGGCACATATGAAAACAAAGCTTGTTTACAGGTATTAGGAAGCTCCATCTAGTGATCATAAAATGTAAGCTTAAAAGCAAGTTACAAAATTTATAACTTGTTTTAATTATTATAAGTATAACATTGAAGGTTTTTGCAATGCTATATATTGCAGAGGCTTTTACTATATGGTGAAACTGATCAAATTCAGATACATATAGCTATATTGTTTGTTATGTTGGGTTTAAAGACATTTATGTTTCTAATAAATTCATGCTTTCAAATTGATAGAAACATGTTTGATAAGTGCTGACTTTAGAGTTGGTATTTTAGATCTTGTTTCTAGTCTCCCAACCCTCCACTGATGTGAGCCAATAAGCTTGAAACCAGCAGATAAGTTACGAAATTGATAACTTATATATATATATATATATATATATATATATATATATATATATATATATATATATATATATATATATATATATATATATATATATATATATATATAATGTAAATTAAAGCTTTAAAAATTTTACATTAAATTGACAACAACATAAATATTTGGAGAAATAAGATGTTTTCTTTGATATTGAAGCAGTAGATCTGAGTTTGATCGTAGCTTCATGACATCTAGCCATTAGCCCACTTCAAATCCTACTACTAATCTTAAATTTCTGATGCAATGGGGCTTTATATGTTCAATCCATGCTAATTTCCATAATGAAAAACTATTACATAAATGTGTGTTAAAATTAATTCATTTGAGTTTAAATTAATCAATGCTATTAATAAGTCATGATAAAATTATTCATGAATTTATATATATTACAAATGTGAGGATTGTGCATATATATTTATAAATATTTAAATATATATAATTGTTTGATAGTTTCATTGCGTCGGGAATGTTTTGATTTTACTTTAAATAATTTGTTAAAATTTTTAATGATTAAAAGCTACATTCTTTCCAAAAGCTTTCAGATTTTCACTTTCCAAAACAATGGTTAAAGTTTTATTAATTAGAAAAAAAGATAAGTATTTAAAATGTAAGGATTTCCTAATTAAAATCATTTTTTTCTGATTTTAAGAATTCATTTTCTAATTAGAAAATGAATTCAAGTTAATGAGTTTGAAATCCTTATCGAAGGAATGAATTTAAAAACAACTAATAAATTTTGTAACATTGATAATGAAAGAAGCACTAGCCCGAAGGCATCAGATACAGTATAAATAGTTCTGAAAAGTTTGGAGAAGGAAGAAGCCATCTTTGATATAGAGAAGTGCCATTAAGCTCTGTGCATTTTAAAATCATGAATTAAAATAGTGTTCTTATCATGGAAAGGGGCTAAATGTCAGGAATCTGGCTACAGTTCCTGAAGTCCCATGAAAATCTTCAATGAAGCTGCTAAATCCTTTCTGGACCAATCATGCTGCAAAAATCATGGAAAATCAATAAAATGCTGTTCAAGTAATCGACCAAATGCATGCCTACATTTTACCAACCCGGATGTGTAAACTAAAAAACCAGCCCCGGAAGAAATGGTAAAATATTTCCATAATGAGCCATAACTTTCTGGCCAGTTTCGAACTTTACTTTACACTCCCTTTAAGAACTCTTTTCATTCTAAAATGTAAATCTGTACAAAACTTTCTTTTATTTATGCTTTTAAATTCATAATAATTCTCTCAATCTCTAGTCCTTAGATTTATTTATTTTTTCTTACAATGGTGGTTCATTTATTATATTATATATATTTTTATTGTGTGATCTATTAATGCTGTTTATTTTTAATTATATGTCAATAATCTTTCGACTGATGAGCTTCTTTGTTCCATTTGTTTTTTGCAAAAAATGTAATATTAAGTCTAATCGTAATTCTCACCCATTAGAACTAAATTTATACGTTCTATTAATCATAGAGTCGAAATAAATTATTAAATGTTTACTATTTTTTTTAATTGGCTAATAAAAATTATTAGCTCCATTTTTAATCTATGCCCCAGCTATATTCTCATTTCACCAATATTTATTTATTCATATATAATGTTAAAATGTTTTTGCAAAAGGGCCGATAAAGGAATCAAATATATTCTAATTCAAATTTGTGTTACTTGCTATTAAGATTCAGGAGGGGCACGATGTTTGGGGCATAATTAATATAATTTTATAAATGCTTTGAAATAGTTTTAGTTAAAAGCTTGTTTGACTTTAATTAAATTGATCAAGTCATCAAGTAGAGTATTCTAAAATAAATTGTGTTTTATTATTCAAACGATAAAGTCACCATCTTCGAACATTGCTGACGTAGGACAATCTTCCACTCCTAAGGCTTGTCGGTGGTGATATTACTGATATTTTAATTATAAAGTAAGAAAGAACTTCCTTCCCCACTCATGTTGTATCTGCAAATCCAAAGGTTCATAATTATGACTCAGCCTCACTTTCCTCATGTTATGCGTCTACTTAAAAGGGAGTAAGACTTGTCAAGTGCAAGTCACCTTATTGCTTGAGCCACTGACCAGCGATTGTCTTTCCTTTTCATTTATAGCTCATAATTCATCAGCACTGTCACCTTTCTGTTTTAGTAAAGCCCACTCTTATGTTCATAATTCATCATGAAGTGATTCCAATTAAAGTCAAACAAATTTTCAATTATCTCAAACTAAATAGGTGTTCTAACAAAAGTTAAAGTTATGCCCTAAATATGTATCTTGCTCTTCATGACTGGATTTGCAAATGTGAAAATAAATCTCATATTCTTTCTTTATAAAATAAGAATCATCATTTCCTTTACAACTGAATATATTTATCTGTCTTTAGTTTCTTGTTGGGGGCATAGACATAAAATTCCATAATATTGTGTAATACTCATTGGCATATAATAGGAACTGCCATTCTTATTATAATTATAAACTATGTTTAAAGACTAAAAGTAGTTAATGTAATCATCATTTAAATTGAACAAAACTATTACTAGTATTATTAAATATTTTATTAATACACTTGGTTTCTTAAGTCTTTTATTCAATAATTATTTAATGTTAACGCTCACTTTCTGTGTTGGCAACCTGGACATATATATATGACTCGATTTAAAATTATCTTTAGTCACTTTATTATCCAATATTAATGTCAGTTCAGGGGTCTCTAATCCTAACCAACTGTTGAGCTAGTTTCTTGGTGCATAGCACTGTGATGTTGATTTAGATCATCCATTGATCTAAGCTGGTGAGTTGGGTTTGAATTTAGTTTGGTTCAGCTGAGTTTGGATCCATTT
This sequence comes from Epiperipatus broadwayi, assembly GCA_028023455.1. NCBI lineage: Eukaryota > Metazoa > Onychophora > Udeonychophora > Euonychophora > Peripatidae > Epiperipatus > Epiperipatus broadwayi. The sequence continues at coordinate 619,440 of JAQFVV010000423.1, read as the reverse complement.
TGCAGTTTACGTGGTGGACATTTTTCACCCAGTACAATATATATATATATATATATATATATATATATATATATATATATATATATATATATATATATATATATATATATATATATATATATATACATATTGTAACAGGATGTGGTGGGTGAGAAGTTGATGGAAAGTAGAATTGAACTGAAGTGATGGAAAATCATCATCCACCTTTATTCAATAATTTACAGAGTATAATATAATTATTTTTTAAAGATATAAGAGTATGAGATTAAAGAATCTCTGTGATCATTGATGATATCATCAATAAACATTGACAGATCAGCAAGCTACTTGAAAAGGGCAACTAAAGCTTAATTATTTATCAACCACCATTATAAATAAAAGTAAGTATGAGTACTCAAGAGAAATAACTATCCATCATCATTAATGGGGATAAACAAATCAGTACAATAAATCAGAACAAAATAGACAGATCATATTGTGGCTGGATTTGCACAATAAAAAATATAACTCAAGAGTCAACCCTGGGACTGGATTGAAAAAAATCGGTTGCCCATAGACCAAGGTAACCCCTGAGCCTTTGCCAGATTGGGCAATTATTTAAACATAACTTGGATGCACCAGCTTAGTGCCCATCCATTAAAATACACAATAATCAGAAATCAAATCAATGCTGGGACATTTAAAACATGCTCATCATCATCAATGTTCTGGCCACTTAGTCCCATTAATGTACTGGCCAACTAAAACTTAAATTTTTAACAAGACTAAAGTAAAATAAAAAATAATAGTGCATGGGCTTTAAAGGATATCCTCTTTTGTGCCAACCAGTATGATGATTGATCATATCTGGATGCCCAAAGCACTAAACACATCCTCATTTATCTGTGTCCGAATCTAGCCTAGAAAACACAAGTTCTATTACTGTATGTGAACAAGAGATGATGGAATACATTTTCAACAATTAAGTAAGTTTATTAATAACAATAAAAAATGATTAAGGTCTTATAAGGGTTCTGATTTTGAAAAGTATACATTGAGTTACATGATTAATAAATCAGGTTTACTTAAAACTCATTCAGCACACAGGCATGTGGCTTGATACAAAATAAATATGTTTGAATTAACATTTAATTTAGAGAAATGATAAAAATTGTACACATAAGTGTTTATCTGACAGCATTGTTATTTACAATACAATTGACATATATACACAAACATATGTGCAGGAGTTTTCTGATTTTGATTATAATACAATATAAATTTTTTTTTTCATATTTGTGTCTGACAAAATTACTATAAAAATTCAAATTATTACATTGATTTAAGTATTTACAATTTACAATTCATATTATTACAATAATTTACATATATATGTGCACAGACACACAATTTATAATATACAATCAATGTATTTCAATTGACATTCAATAACAACAACAAAAAATGATTAAAATTTACACATGTGTTACAATTCACAAGCATTGGTATCTGCAATACATTTGACAGATATACGCATACATACATGCATGTAATTTCTGAACATATTTATTTTTTACATAAAAATAATACACGATTAAGCTTTTAAATTATGTTTTAAGTAATACAAATACTTATGCTAGGTGTACTACAACACGTATGTAGAATTGCACAGATTATTAACAAATGTAATTTTGTCACACAATAAATAACAATACTTTTATAATTAATAATTTCATAAAATTTACATACTTTTTATGACAATAAAAGTTATTTTCACAATTATTTATTGTTTAAAATGTATAAATTGCTTTTCTTATTTTATAGTAAGTTCCACTCTTTACCGATTAGTTTCTATCAACTTTTTTCTTTCTTTTAATACATGAAGTTATTTGCTTGTTCGCTTTACTTTAACAATGTCTTTTTTTCTCTTTTTAATAAATGAAAGATAGTATTGTTTATAGAATCCCAAAAAAATATATATAAATTTTAAATTGTCTTTTTGCTTGATTAGTTAATGCTGATTAAGTAGGCAAGGTGAGATAGTAAAAATGAATACATGAACTGCAGCTCTTCATGCCATGATAAGCAGAGAGCCAAGCTGGACTATCAGTACACAAAGCTCCATGAAGTTGCGAGAAAATACCTCATTTTTTAAGTACTGCCCTTCTAAGTAACTAGACAGATCATCCTCAAAGAGCAGTATCCCAAAAAATGGCATTGCACCAACCCTGCTCATCTCTGTGAGACTTATGGGTAAAAATGAGGTTTATTCATGAGACCAAAGCCTATTCATGAAGTCTATATATATATTCACAACTGGACTACCTGGAAGCTCAACATCTAGATCTAGACAGTGCTGAGTTTATACTTTGGAGCACCATGGACACCTGCATCCAGACAGTCCCACCTAACTATAGACTCACCATAAACATAAAAAGCACAAATTCAAACATCACTTTCAAAATGTAATTTTACATGTGTGTGCACGCTGACATTTACATCATATTTTAACTTAAAAGCAATAATATTATATTTTCATTATTAAATTCTTTGGAAAATATGCACAAATTTTATACATATATGTATAAATTTGTGTGTATAAACAAAATATAGATATAATTTAAAATTAGTTTCAATTTATAAGTTCTCAAAAGTATAGTCAATTTTTGACAGGTATGTTGATTAATTATCAACATTTTAAAATTAAATTATACAATCATTGATTCTTTACTTTTATTTTAATATAATTTTTTTTAATAATAATGTCCGAGAGGATTATTGTTCAAAAACATCTCTTTTGCCTTTAAAACCAGTTGGCCAATGAATTATTCTTGACTCTTAATTATAATTCAAGCAAAATTACTTTATATTCTTTTAAAATACAGAGATTTTTAATGGACTTAAAATAAGATTGTTCTATATATGTCTATTATTATATGACTTATTTTAAAATAACTCACCAGCTATCCATATGTTTATCTATGTTTTTCTGCATATATCTGACACAGCATACACATAATTAACTCTTCAGCAAGCTAGACAATTTTTTCTTGGTGAGTTTGGTTTTAGTGATTGTCATCATCAGGTAAAAGTATAATCCATGTATAATGTTGGTCCATAGTTGGTATCCTGTCTGTGTAGGACTGTTCCAGGCAAGCAGCTGTCCTTTCCATGTTTAAGGCTATAAATTGCAGCACAAAAAGTGGGTCATTTTCTCCTTGTGAATTCAAATCCCTGCTAAAAAAACAGTTTATAATATTGCCTTCAACTACATCAGTTTATGATAGCTATTCTGCAAATTATCTGGTATGCTAAAACCATCTGCTGCACTTTATCAAGTTGCAGTAAAATATTCAAACCAATTTTTAGCTGACTGTTCTTACAAAAATTATTATCCAGACTGGAGTTAATTTGTTATCAGCCCTTTTATAGAATGGTCTAAGGTGATAACAGCAGCTTGATTAAAAACATAGTTTTTATTTTTATCTCACTAATCTCTTTGTCATCATATACATGTTCTTACTTAGGGAATTTTTAATAGATAAAAATTTTATTTAATTAATTAAAATTTCAAAATAGAATAAAATTTATAATTTAGATTGAATTTCTAATTATGGATAAGACTCTTATTATAATATTAATCTACAGATTAGTTCACTTGAATTTTATATTCATGGTTATCTAGAATGCAAATAGAATGAGAATGAATTTATAAACAATAATTATATAATGTTTTTAGTTATACTATAGCACTTATTTATGTTATCAAGAAAGCAATTTGTGGATGAAATCAAGAATCAGGATGTGTTCAATTCTCCATCCATCCAAGCACATACTAGACCAATCACACCACTCATCTAATATGTTTGGAGATCACTGTATCAATAATTAATCTACAGACGTTTGAGCTAGATTGCACAGCTATACCAATGTTTATTTAAATGATGAAATAATCTTAGGGCTCTATTATATAAATAATAAGTGAATCATATTACAAGATGATTATTACGTAATGAGGGCTATTGTGAAACTGACAATTATTATAAAAAATAAAGGATGGACAATGATAGAGATCGGGTGCATTTTTATCTCACATTACTATCTATTTTAAACAACTAGCTCAAAACATGGTCTAAAGGTTGTAGACAATGAAAGAGATATTGTATTCTATCTGTCTCAGTGTTTATGTAAACAAAGCTTGTTAGTGGGCTTTTGGTAAAGCTCCATCTAGTGATCTTAAAATGCAAGCTAAGAGCAAGTTCTGAAATTTATAACTTGTTTTGTTTATCATATATATATATATATATATATATATATATAAAGTATGTTATATACTAATTTATTTTATAGTATATTATATATTTTTTAAAAAAATATATAAATATATATCTTAAGGAATTACAATTACTTTTATTTTTATTATAGTTATGTTGTTACAAGAATATTTTTTTTAATTTTCATAATTTTGATTGCTTTTAATAAATTCAATTGTGACAACATGATAAATTTAAAATGTACACAATATGATTGTAAATGACAATGATGCTACACATATTCACACAACGTTTTGGTAGTAAAATATGTCATATCAATATTTATACTAATTTAAAATGTTGGGTGCTGCACTCAGGCTACCAATGGTCCCATAGTTGCTAAGTAGTGGAATAGCATAATTGAGATTTGAAGCCCAAATGTGAATACCAAATAAGTAGTCCCTGAGCAAACATGATTTCTATTTTGTAAAATAGGCTGTTGTTTAATCAAAAACTACAAATTGCCTTCCCACTCTTAATATTTTTTCAGTCAATTAATACATAGTAGAACCTGGTCATCATGAGACTCTCATGCCACTGCAGATCCAATTATAATAACTGTGACAATGAGAATGTATGTTTATGCAACAACATGTTCGTCTTTTAATTAAAGGCACAAAATTTCCTAAACCAGTAAAAAAAATTTCTTATTTTGAGATCAAACCTTTGAAATTAAAAAATCATAAACATAGTTTGTTTTAGTAGACTGGAAGTCCTTAGTTATGATAATTGGTTGAAGGAGTACAACTACAAATAAATCAGTAATTGGATTTAAGTGAGATTAATTTTGGCTGTAATCTTCTACCTAGCATAAATATGGAAGCACTTACAAAATGTTTTCTAAATCTGGCATGCCTCACACAGACTTACTAAGTTGTTGTATCTGGCAAGTTACTTTTTTATTGGTAAAAATAATAACAATGTAAAATACTATAAGTAGTAGTCATTTAGTATGATGTAATCATAGTACTAAAGATAATTATAACGCATAAATATTTATTTATTTTAATGTAAATACCTGGAAAGTGAATTTTTTTTAAGATCAGAATAGAAGTTGGCATTTGTAGTTGAAAGATTTTCAAAATGTAAGATTGATATATCTGCTCATAATGAAGCTCAATTGTCTGAGGAAATAAGTTCATTAGTACTTATGAAAGAACTGAAACAAAAATGTATAGTGTTGGATTTGTTGTAAATCTAATTTTGTATCTTCTATTATTGGAATTCCTTCGTATATATGAAGTTAAAATTTGCCTTGCATAATGTAATTAAACTCATATTAGCAGTATCTATAATCTAATCATCGATTCAAAAAATTCACAAAAAACCTTCATGTTGGGTAGCATTATTATACCAATACCATTTTACATGGTGAGGTTTTTCTTTCACTTTAGGGCATGTATTTGTATAAATAGTAGACATAAGCTAAACGTTATAGGAAAAAAAAATGATTTGGTAATATAAATTTAGATGGTTTGTTATTTATGTACTTATGCACAACATTAAATACATTATATTACTGTTAGACGTCAAAACAGAAAAAAGTTTATGATTTTAGCATTGACAAGATCAAATTATTGAATAGATGATAGGTTAATACACTGTAACATTAAAACAAGAATTGCATTAAAAATATATTTCAATTATGTTTACAAGAACATTAATATTTGTTTTAAAATCTAGTATATATTATATTTTAAAAACAACTTAAAACTCTAATATTGCTAATTTGGATCTTCAGACTTATCACATAACTGAAGCATATATTTTCAAAAAAATAATTGTTAAGGATACAAATAAAGATATTTTACAATTGTTCCTTGAATATTTTCTACAAAATTTGTATAAATTGTAATATATTATAAAGATGAAAATCATTTTCCTATCATAAATATTTTTAGATTTTTCTCAGAAGCCAAAATATAAATGAATAACTGGAATTAGTCATCATTGAGTATTGTCTTTAATTTATATATATATATTTAAAGTTACATTTCTATCATATCATGGATATTTCTTCAGTTCATTTTTTTTTGTTCAAACTTAATAATAATAATAATAATAATAATAATAATAATAATAATAATAATGATGATGATGATGATGATGATGATGTAGACAATGATGATGACAATGATGATGATGATGATGATGATGATTATGATACCAACAGCAATAAAACTATTAGGAGAAACAAAGACATTTATATATAGAGATTTGAGATAAAAAGCAGAAATATATACATATATATTTGAAATAATATGGAGGAAAATACCTTGACAGGCTGTAAACAAACTAAATGTATTGACTTTAGCAATATATACTGTATGACAAAACAGAAATAAAAAAAATATATGCAGTAATAATTATGATATCTGTGATCTTACAAAGCATTTATATTTTTAAAAATAACACTTTAGGTCATACACAGCACACTATTATTTTAAAAATAACACATCTAATAACGCATATACTAGTATGTATTAGAAACTTGAAAAAGTTGATGTGAGTGATATAAATATATATTGACTCTGACGTTTATGTAAACAAATACGCTTGTTTGGAGGGCTTGGTAAAGCTCCATCTATTGATCATTAATTCAAGCGATAGCAGGTTTTTAAGTATATAAAACTTGTTTTGTTTTTCATAAATGTACCTTTAAAGTTTTCTTGCAATGATATAGATTGCAGAAGCTTTGATTATGTGGAGAAACTGAACTGTTATCAGACCCACATAGCTATCTAGTTTGATAGGCTGAGTTTGAAGACATTTAGGTGTCTAAAAAATGCATGCTTGCAAACTGATAGAAACGTTTTGCATAAATGCTTGGAGTTAATATTTAGGTTTAGTTTCTAACTCCTATCCCTTCACGGATGAAAGCAAATCAACGTGAAATCAGATGATCTGAGGGTGGAGCAAAATGAAAGAGACAGTGAATATTGACTCTGACGTTTATGTAAACAAATATGCTTGTTTGGAGGTCTTGGTAAAGCTCCATCTATTGATCATTAATACAAGCGATAGCAGGTTTTTACGTATATAAAACTTGTTTTGTTTTTCATATATATTTATATAATACAAATATAATGTCTGTCGATTATAAACTATTGTAATAATAAAAATAGTAGCTGTAATGGTAATTAAGTGTTATATACAAGCTTTCAATCCCGACAAAATTGCAATTAATTTCTTAAACTTTTCCTCAATTGCATGGAGGAAGGTTAACAGATTAAACAAAAGTTATTGTGCTAATTGAAAGACTTGTATAATAATTAATTACCTTTACATTTATTATTTTTATCATTACACACACACACACACACACATATATATATATATATATGGGCGGAAGTATTTGTGAAAAGTAAATTTTAAAACAAATTTTTAACTAAACATTAAATTGAAAAATAGTAAACAAAAATATCAAATGTTTTATGTTTGGTAATTGATTTTATAATGCCCTTTTTTATTATGGCAAATATAATAATTGATTATTTATAGCGTTGTTGCCTTTATTGTATTTAAACTAAGACTTCAAGCAATTTCATCTTTTTTTCTTTTATTATACATATTTTACTACCTTTAAATATTTCATAAAAACATAAATAAAATAAAAAACTATGATTTTTAAAAAAAAAAAATTATATTATATACTCGTGGTAAAAAGTAATATATATATAAAATTATTGAAGTGTAAAACTAATTCTAATATATATATATATAACTTTTTATTATTGACTTAAAAAAATAAATAGAAAATATCTATAATGTCAGTCTAGCTAGGAAAAACAAATCCTATTAATTGAAACGAGTAATATATCTGTCGATGTGTAAAAAGCACTTTAAAATTAATTTAATAAATACTAGCTAGATATTTTTATTATGCATATATATATATCTTCAAAATAAAATAAACTTTTTATTAAGATTATACTATAAAAAATGCACACAAAACCTTTATATATATATATATATATCTTGAAACTGATCTCAATAAATTATTTTTTGCAAAACTATTTACTTTTTTCAAAGTAAATAAAAAAATCATATTTGATTAAATATTTTATACATAATAGGATAAAAAAATAAGTTATAATAATCAAACTAAATCTCACGTTTTAGAAAGCCAAATGTAATAGTATTTCTCTCAGGTAAATGGCCTTATGCAGACTCTTTCCCTATTGCCAAATGTGATGGTATTAATATGAAACATATAGAATGCTTATTTAATATCTAATATTCTGGCTAGATAATATAATGTGTGAAATGAAAAAAAAATAGAGACTCCTAAGATCTAGATTTCTGTGTTTACTCTACAAACATCTCTTTGATATTATTTAACATTTAAGAACTTCATTAAAATATTCATTTTCAGTTTTAATGTATATAATAATGTGAATCAAAAATGAGTGTAATAATTTAATTACTAATGATCAGGGGAAAGCATTTCAATTGAACATAAAAAATATTAATATAAACAATAATAACTATATATTGTGATAGCATAAATATGTGTGTATGCAAATCTCTTTATAACTCCACTGGTTTATGCACCATATATAACAGAAGAAAAAATGAGGATATACATTTTTTAAATACCCCCACAGATTTGGGAACCAATAGTAACAGAACAGATAGGTGCATCAAGTTATATCCAGAGTCTTAGCCTGATTACTGATCAGTATTTGTAATAAAATTAAAATATGAACCAAGAAAAAACAATTCTACTTTAAAAATGGCCATGAGTTGAAGAATCATTTGTGATAGAATAAAAATAATAAATTAAACTAAAATGAATATAAATCAATGAATAACAATCTACCACTTAAGTTAATAAAATAATGATAATAAATCACTCCATAAATTGTAATAGCATTTAGAATATATATAAAATAAATAAAACATTACTTTAAACTACCCCAAAATGTAAGCATTATTTACAACAGGTCAAAGATAAAGCAATAATATTTAATATCACTGTTTTATAAATAATAATATATTCCTATAATACCCATTCCTTATATTAGAATGAAAATAATGGCAAAGAATTAGATACATAAACTTTAATATTTTTTTATTAACTTGTACCAAAAGTCAAACATTATTTCTGTTTATATTTAAATGAAATAATTCATGGATTAATGAAATGATAATCTTTATATTCCCTTCAAATGTACAATATTAATGATATAAAACAAAATATATAACTCAATAAATTATTTCTAATAACAATTAAATTAAATAAAAGTATGGATAACTCATTCTTTCTATTCCACTTATAGTAATATAATATTATTAACTAAATGAATTATACAATTAAATACTTAATTCTAAGGAATAAACTCCTTTATGTTGTTTATCTTATAATCAATAAAATATAATATAAATCTTTATTATATTATAACAACTTATAAATACATCAACATGATTATATATATATATATATATATATTAGCCTTTTTGGTAATTCTAAATTTTTATCCTTTTCAATATGTCTTACTAATATCAACACGTACATTATATATATAGCGACATCTACTGACATTTTCTAAAATTCATTATTTTTATCAATTTGTTTATCTATCTCCCTTTATATTACTTTCCATTCTTTATCCATTACCCAATCATTCCTTATGTCAATTGACTTTTTGTAAACATTTATACATTTATTTATATTATATTTTATATAATTTGTTTCATATATTTTCCTTCTATTTATTTTCTTTATATAATTTAATGGTCTTATGTTTTTAATACAATCTATTTTATGTCCAAATTTTAAATAATGAACATATAATGCAGATCTATCATCCCTCCTTTCAATAGCACTATTATGTTATTTTGACTTTTGTTCTAATTGTTTAGATGTTTGTCCATTATATACCATTTTACATTTCCTGCAAGTACTTTTATATACTCTTCCTTTTACATATTTCATATCATCTTTAATTTTATAATTCCCTATTAATATATGTAGATTTTTCTGTTAGAACATCCTATTTTTATATTTTTATCCATATGAAACAAATTATATAAAATATAATATAAATACAAGTATAAATGTTTACAAAAAGTCAATTGACATAAGGAATGATTGGGTAATGGATAAAGAAAGGAAAGTAATATAAAGGGAGATATATAAATAAATTCATAGAAATAATGAATTATAGGAAATGTCGATAGATGTCACTATGTACATAATGCACATGTTGATATTAGTAAGAGATATTGAAAAGGGTAAAAATTAAGAATTACCGAAAAAGGCTTATATATATATATATATATATATATATATATATATATATATATATATATATATATATATATATATATATATATATATTCTAACCTTCTAAAAATATACATAAACTTATTAACTCTAACTATATAGTCACTCATATAGTAACTAGTATTAACGAATCTAGATGTTGTTTAAGCTCAATACATCAATCTTCTCTATAATTAGACATCTCATGAAATAACTTAATAAAGTGTATTCTCGGTAATCTGCAAACTCACCAATGTGCATACTCAGCCTAGCTCAGTGGTTGATTAGTTATAAGAAGATTCAGCTGCAGAGATATGCAGTTAAGACAAAGAAAGTAATTAAATCATAAAACAAATTATCATTAGTAAAATAAATATCTTGGAAAGATAAAAAAAAAAAACTGTCATCATTTCCAAAAACACATTCTCTGAGCTATAAGTATTTGCACTTTTAAACAATGATGATAACTTCTCATGTTCTTGTTAATGTTACCAACATGAAAAATATATCCAATATGTAAATCATTTGTCAATATGATCTAAAAATACTTTTCAGATAGCACCATTATAAGTTAAACTCTTTTAAGCCAGGCCACAATTGTAATATCAATAATAATTGATCATTTCTTAATTAAAGAATAGTTATAATGACAATAATAATCACAGGGTTTCTTTGTTTAATTTGGAAAAATGCTCAATAGTACTGTGCTGTCACATATGACTGGCATTCTGGTCGGCTATAGGAAGGATTTTCTTTAATTCAAAGTCAATGTGTCTTCATATCTCAAGACAACTACTATATTATTTAAAGAGGTGATAATTATACTCAATAATGACATACAATTTTGAATAATACAGCCCTTTTATCCAGAATCTCAGCCAGAATAATAAAAAGACAAGGGTGCTTTTTGTTGTCCCTTCATCATCCATGACAACACAATAAATTAACTAAGACTCATTACTTTGACAATTTAACTAAAATGTGAATGGAATAATGTGCAGTCTGAGTTAATGACTTGGGAATAAATTCATTTTTACACTTACAAAATGTTTAGTCTGAAGGTTGCAATTCCATAAATAATTCTCATTAAAATAAAATGAAATGAAATATTCCGATCTGCTTAAATTTGTCTATCTGGTATATTAAGTTTTTGAGAGTTTGAAATGATTTCGGACTCAAGAAAAGGTTTTGCAAATATTGTGCAAACACACTTATATTTAGCATATCAAAAACATGAATCTACAACAAATATTGACAAGACTATAATTTATTACTATCACAAAAAATATACAAATTTATTAAATAATCACACCCTGATACAAAACATAAATCAACATTAATCTGTCTATTGTTTAAGTATGGATTAAAATTATAACTTCACCTGATTGCAATCATGCGAATTGACTAACTAAAAAGTACATCTTATTTACCAATACACTAATTTATAAGTTTGGTAAACTTCTATAAGCTTTTACTTAAAATTATTGACTAACTATTTTTGTTTTTAATTGATTTAATTATAATATGAAATACGCAAAATACTAAATTTATTTCTAATAAATTTAATTAAGTTATGGTTTTTAATTGAACAACCTATTCTAATTATGGGTCTCTTATCAGAAGTTGCACTCACCATTTTACATTTAACTTAATGTTAACTTAAGTTACGATAAATATTTTATTCATAAGTGTAATTTAAACTATGAATATTACTTAATTATTAACTAACATTAAACATTGCGTTTGAATATTCCTCCAGCAAATAAGCGTTTTAAATTAGGCAATTTTAACTTACTTTCTCCATTGATTTTCTTGTCAACTACTAGCAAGATTCAGCAGCACGATACAGATATTGATCTCAGTTACTGATGCACTATTGATACTAAAGTGCACCTTGAGGAACTAACACCTCCAATATGACCTTTATCCTTGCCCTAACTTTTAAAACAAAGCACAATAATCAACACCTTCCATGGTGGAACTATCTTTATATTCACATGAGGAATGCAGAATAACAACGAATGTCTGCAGAGTAAACTACTACACTAAAGTATTTTGGTGGTTTCTTGCCTCTTACTCAGCCATAAAACGAACACACACCAAGTATAATCCTCTCCTGGGATTTAAACAAATTAGGCATCCTAAATGCTATATAAACTCTTGATCATTCTATTCATGAGAATCGATCACATGGGCTATCAAACATACCCTAACATTATATCTAAAACTATTCCTCTCATGCAACAATAAATTATTTTGGGGAGATAATTCTCATCCCACAAAATGAAATGCATTTTAATTATTACATATGCTGATATTAAACATATATCAAAGCTACATTTAGGCAAGATAAGAAAACACACTAATCATAATAAACCTATGTTACCATATATACTTCGATCAATATCTGAAACCAATGGACATGGCAGCATAAAAATATAATAATTTTAATTATAATGAAGGAACATTCAAAAGCACTAGATAACACATCAGCTTCAACTAAATAAAGTGGATGCACTATTAAAGAAGAACTATTACTAAATTAATATAATATATATTTTGTTGACCCTTTAAACAAGAAATATCTTGTTATATCATTTTTTTAAAGACACTTTTGATAAATTAAAATATTAATTTTACCTGTTAAATATCTAAAATATTTTTCTTTTAAGTACCAGACATGCAAAGTTTATATCTGTCACTGCAATTAATAAATCGGATATGCTTCATAGATTTCATCTTAAATACAAACTTAATCCAAAATAATTATAGTAAGACATACCTTTGTCATTACAAGATTCTTAAAATATGGCGTGACAAATATATCCTAGCATATAATAATATTATATCACAAAACAATATTTTACAAATTAGTTTTCTAAAAAAAAAAACATTGAATAAACAAATGCATATTATCTCATTATCTGAACTATTTTTCTGTGAGCTTATTATCCAGGTGAAGAGTTTTCATCCAGTCAAATTTTACGAAGCACTGGAAGTAATAAACACATTTTTTTAATGAAAAGTTTTCCTTTATTTAGCCCTTATAATAATAAAAATACACGCACAAAAAATAGCAAAACGAAGCTTAATACCCAATTGGATTAGACTGATACAAATTTGGATCCTAAAGCAAGCGAATATTATCACAATGATGATAAACAGTCATATTATTTGAATATTATATATATATATAATTAGCTAGCTTACTTATGGATGAAAATGCGCACTTTTCTGAGAGATTATCATGACAATAACTGCAGTCTATTTACATCATATATGAAGCTTTAATAATTCCAACTGGTGTATAATGCAATATACAATTTGTTTTTATTATTAAGTCATTGAACATATATAATTCTCATTTATAACTTTAGAATTTGATTTTTCCAATAGCAAGATTTTTTTTTTTCCCGTAAGAATACACGTATATACTTTCCCATTTATTTCTAAAGAGTTGTTCTTTTTCTATAACAAAAAAAAAATGCAGGTGTACATGTAACTTAATATCATTATGATTATTAATTATTATTATTATTTTTAAATAATTCTTGGTGAATAAAAACGTATTTTAAGGTATATGATGGGATTATTTTTACATGCAGATGAGATACTTAAGAAAGTGCGCTAAAAAGTTTCTAGTTCATCTTCCTTTGCTTCTTGATATTACTTTCAATTATATATATATATATATATATATATATATATATATATAATTGAAAGTAATATCAAGATATATATATATATATATTCTATACCAAGACAATATTAATAAATGACAATAAGTTACTAAATAATTATTTAGTACTTGGAAAGTATTTGTTTTCCTTAACTTAGACACAATAAGATTTTTCCTGATTGTTTTAGTTAATTCTTTCATTTTAAGGTGTTGAAAACTTTAACTTTCGTGTGAGGCAATAAATTTTAAATGTAGAAGGTTTTTAAAGTGTAGAAAATAGCTTAAAAAGTGGCAGAATGCTCTACCAGATGGATTTATTCTTCAGTCATAACTAAAATCTTCATTATCTTGCCAATTCTTGTTTAAAAACTAAAAAAAAAAAATAGTCTTACAAAATTTTGTAACGTTCAACCTTTTAAGATTAGCATACTATCCCACCATCCCCAAAAAAAATGATTGGAGTGTGTAATTGGTCTTTTTGACCCTAGCGACCTCTTCTAGAAAAAAAAAAACAATAATCAATTTATTATAACATAAATAAAAGAAAAAAAAAAACTTATTACAATCATATAGTTTTCAGTATTATTTAAAATTGGGTAAGAAAGCAGTTTAATAGTGAAAATAATAAATATATTTAAAGCAACAATAATCCTCAGTGACTCCAATTCTACATAAATTATTTTCTACAAATGAATTCACCAGAAGTTACTGTTTTTAGGATAAGACATTTATCTTTTCTTTTATTCTCTACCCATCTAAAAATCAACTACTGTTTATGATATTTGTTTTATATTCTATTAATTTGCTCTAATAAACAATATCCTAATTAAATTATTCATGTTCTTATAAAAATATGATATTGCATTAGGAAATCTATTAGTTAATCACCCAAACCATGGCTAGATGAGTGAATAGCACATTTTATTAACCAATTATTACTATTGCTATTTAATCCTTTTATTTTTCTTAAAGAATATCATTGATTTCTTGCAGAAATAATGCCAAAAAAAAACATGTACCAAAAACACTGGGTTTCAATATATATATATAAATATATAATTATGTTGATATATTTATAAGTTGTTATAATCTAATAAAGATTTATATTATATTTTAATGATTACATACTTAATAATAAAACAAAATCAATTAAACCTAACATATATTTATATTTTCGTCAACTTAATATTTTCTAAAATAAAGTCATCCTATCAAATAACTTTAAAGATTTTCAATATCTAATCATAACAATATATAAAATAAATGATAGATTCCTATTTGATGCTTATTTCAACTATTGACAAGTCGTATCCAAATTCTGTTGAGTTTACTAAAGCTAATTTAATAAAACTTTTGATTATATATATATATATATATATATATATATATATATATATATATATATAATATATATATATATATATATATATATATATATATATATATATATATATATATATATATATTGTACCTATATTGATATAGGCACATATAATTTTTATCTAAAATTATTATTAAAGTAATCATTCATAAAAGAAAAACATAAAATTGAGCATTGAAAAGTTTATTGCAGTTTGTTTTAGAAAAAAAGATAAGGATTAAATAGTTTTCTAGCGTTAGTTTTTGAAATAAAAAAGCTACAATTAATTAATCCTAAGGGGGGAGGGGGAGTCTTGGTTTGAGACATGAAACTAAAGGTTTACAAAAGGAAATAGATGTTTTTTGTTAGTATTCGTAGAGGTATAGTTTGGGGGGTTAAAGCATGCAACTCTCTTTTCATTCAAGTTTAATTAAAGAAAAATATTGTTAAAACTAATATATGACCGTATATATGTGCGATTGTCAACAATAAAATAAATGTTATTATAAATAAATGAAAGTTAAAAAAGATTATTATTAAAAAACACGGCAATGGTTATTAATTAAAATATAAAACAACATCTCTGCATGGCTATTACTAATTAAGCAATCTTCCAAAACAAGTTTATCAAAGGATTAATTGATAAGGAATTTGACAACAGATCTTTGCCGGAGATATCAGAAAGACAACAAGGCGCAGGTATAAATAGACCTTTTTATCGGACAGTAATTCATTCCACAAATTAATTGAGTTGAGACAATCAGTTCACAAAATTATTGAGAGATTGCAGTTCGGAAATTAATTGAGTCCGTTAAGAAACAAAATGCAGTGCTGAGAATATTTTGGAACGCACGTTCACTTTCAGCCCAGATGTCCGAGAAAACAGCAGATCTGCCCGTGAAATAATGTCAGCTTAACATCTTAGAAAATCTCCGTCAGTATCTACTTGTCTCCGATAGCAATAATCGTGAAAATCAGGAAACTCAGCAAGGAAACGTCCCAGCCGGCTGGAAGCATTCATATGGGAACCATTCATACTGGAAGAAAACAAAGTGTTAAATCTACATTCAAAATCCTAGGTAAAACATTTGCTTATTTTTGTTTATACTGTAATAGCCATTGCATTTCATTAATTCATGCGAATCCTCCAAGAGTCTAATTATATGAACTCAATATCATACATAAATGAACTATTGATATGTGTGTGATTAAATTTCAAATGCTATGTAATACTTTAATATTATTATGTGTGTGCATGAGTTAATATGTGCATGATCCTTATATCAATATTATTAGTTAAATTAGATAAATACCAGTGTTTTGTTATGAAAGTAAACAAGAATATTTAAACTAGTTTAGAAATGTCAATTTAAAATATGCGTGTGTCTTAGGAGAATAATAAAATGTTTAAATTTAGAAAATAAATGTTAGTTAATAAATTATCTTTAAAATTAAACTTTATTTGTGGTCAATTCTTTTTATCAATTCCTTTTTATCAATTCTTTTACAATTCTTTTTATAAATTCTTTTTAACAAATTCTTTATCAAGTCTTTTAACCACTAATTAAGTATAATCTATTAGTGATTACAAACAACTGAGCTAGTCATGGATTTAGGTGTTGGGTTAGTTGCCACTATTCAAAGTGCGTTGTCTATTCTTTTAGAATAAGCAGCTGGCGCCCGTGTTTATACACAAACAAATAAAGTGTGTTGAACTTGGTGTTGAACTCAACAGTCGAGAAGAAGTTATGTCCTGCAAATGTAACATTAGTTATATACTTTATAGCTATTGTTTGGGCATACATACTCTCCGAGTATGTTCTTCTCTGCCTAAGAGGCCGGTGATTCGAATACACATATTCGAACATGGCTCAATATATATATATATATATATATATACATGTTTTGATATATATATATATATATATATATATATATATATATCAAAACATGTGAAAGATTGTTAGATTTATTATAGTCAAATATTAATGTTAATATTAAAATTTAATATTTAACTATCCCACCATGCAGCCTAAACTCTAACATTCCAGCTTTTTTGATGTTTTTCTTTGTCTCACAAATCAAGTTAAAATATATGATTAAATGATTATTACTTATTAGAAAATAATACTTTTGACTTCATTTAATAGATAGTTTTATTTACTGGTGAAAAAAATTTTAAATGTTCTCATTTTCTTTCTGTAAATATTAAAAAAATGAGATTGTAATCAAAACAAAGAGTTTAGACATCATCATTTCTAGAAGAATTATTTTCAGTTTACAAAATCAATGAAATATATGTTATTTCTTATTATTTTTCAAAATACAAAAAAAAAAACAAAAAAACATTTATTTATTTCTCTTATATCTAACAAATTATGCTTTAAAAGTTTAAAAAAGTTGAATATTTATTGCAAAATTGTGATATTTTTATACATCAACTAAACAATGTAAAAGATAACCACAAATATAAATTCTTCATGAAGTTGTATGATTTATAAAGTTAATTTAAAGATTGTAATTTTGTTTTTTTAAGGAGCTTGGATTAGTCTAATGTAAAATGCTTAATGATATATATATATATATATATATATATATATATATATATTAAATAAAATATCCATTAATTAAAAACAATATTGTAATTTTAATTAAAATAATATTTTTAATGGTTTACAAACAATTAAAAACTATCCTTAAATCCGCAGAAGTACTTTTGGTTACTTTCTAATCTGCCTATATATATATATGAAAAACAAAAAAAAAAGTTAAAAACTTGCTAATGCTTGTATTTATGTCAACAGATGGCATTATACCAATAACACTGTCAAGTGTATGTTTACATAAACGTCAGAGCAAGCATTCATTATCTCTAACTTTAATTCCACTTTCAGATCATGATTTCAAACTATTTGCTATCATCAGTGAAAGACAGGATTAAGAAACTAGATCTAAACACAAACTCTGAGAATTTACGAAAGTTTCTATTCAGCTTGCAAGCGTGAATATGCTTGATGGTGTTTTTGGTAGAATGCCATCTGTTGACATAAATACAAGCATTAGCAAGTTTTTAACTTGTAGTTTGTTTTTCATAAATGTACCTTTGAGGTCTTTCTAGCAATGATATATATTGGAGAGGCTTTTACTATGTGGTGATGCTGAACTGATATCAGACCCATATAGCTATCTGGCTTGCTATGCTGAGTTTGAAGACATTACATGACTAAAAGATTCACGCTTTCAAGCTGCATAGAAACTGTTTCATAAACACTGAGAGTTTGTGGTTAGATCTAGTTTCTTAATCCTGTCTTTCACTGATATAGAAAATAGCTTGAAATCATGATCTGAAAGTGGAATTAAAGTTAGAGATAGTGAATGCTTGCTCTGATGTTTATGTAAACATACGCTTGATGGTGTTTTTGGTAGAACACCATCTGTTGACATATATATATATATATATATATATATTGTAACGGACCGTAAAATGTACTGGGCGTCTACAGGGTAAGATATTTAATTAATTGCTGCCCCAAATGTTTGGGTTGCCAAAATATGTAACGGACTATAAAACCTTTTAGGATAGTACACCCAGAGCCTTCTCTACTTATAGGTCCTATTACTACTCGGAGTTCTAACTCAGTGCAGATACGACGCTAGCCTTTAACTCTGCTCAAGGATGGAATTAAATAGGATGGCAATAATGTGACCTCTATATAGATCCTTAATGGCTATTGCTAATAATAAATTAAAATCTGTATGTAGGTATAATAGCTATACTGGTGAGTGAAGTATGAATGATGCTTGACAATATAGAGACCAGAGAAACAAAGGTTTTAACTTTAAACAATAAATATTTATTAACAGATCATGCTTATAGTTATAATATTTATAAATCAACCGAATATATACATGATTATTATAAAACATTAATTTATCCTTACAACAATATGACTAACTGTAATTCAAATATTAAAATATGGGCTGAAATAAGAATTATAAAATTTAGTGCATAATTTACAATAACGTATTAATTATTTTGAATATAAAATTATATTATTAATGTATGATTATCATTCTGTTTACGTCCTTTAAATATACCTCAAAGTTATGTCCATGAATTGCTAATTTGTGTTTTGTATAGTTAAGAAAATATTATATATATTTAATTATTAATTAGTTTGATTTTATCGTATTAATTATTTAATAAATGTAAATATTTAAAATCTTACCTTTTTGTTTCAGTCATTGTCCAGTTTTAAACCTTCCATTATGATAATATTTTATTTACAAAACATTTATAATATATTGATGTATAGTTTGAGTTGTGCATCTCTCTCACCCTATAAAAATCTAAACAAATGGGTTCTTTTGTTTTTTTTTTTTTTTTAAAAAAATGTTTGCTACACTTGGATATAAGAGTGAGAAAAATTCACAACCCAACTCTCAGTATACATTAAAAAAAAAAAATTTGAAACATAAAATATAATGAAATTTTGGAATTCCTTAAAACAATAACACATTAAATTTTTAAGAGCAGCTTCGGGATTCTTAGCAGATAATGTCTTTCTTTCCTTCATGTATATTAAATCATGTTGACGTTTTAAGCATTACAATTCCCATGACGAAATTGAATTCCTCGGCGTTTGATTTTAAAGCCATGCATTTCCATTTATAACAAGATTTTTCCACGTTGATTTAAACAATATATATATATATATATATATATATACCAATAAATACGATCCTCCATCACACGTCAACGACACCAAGAGGATAGAAAAATCCCCTGACACTCAATTAGCAAAAGTGCATTTTTAAATTTTATTTACACAATATAAATTATTAAATATGAATCCTTTTTTTTAAAGCTTACGTTATATTATAAGGCGAACGCTATCTCTATGCAGTTTTATTTATATATCCATGAAACGTATGATAAAGATTTTACTTTTAGAGTAATGTTAATAAAGTTCTATTTCATCATTAGTTGATTTTATTTTATCCCAGAAACATTTGATTGCAATTATATTTTTTTAACAATGTTAAATAACTATGATGCTCTTAGCATTTATTTGAACGAACGAAAGTTCATCGATTAAATAGTTTTTTTTTTTCTTTTTAAAACATTTTACAATTATCAATAATAAAATTCCAAATATTAAATAGTTTAATATTAATAAAGAATGGAAATCCTAATAACTAATATATTAATTAAAATATTCTTTACAACTTTACTTTCGTGCATTTCAGTTGAACAAGAAAAACCAACAACAACTAAAACAAAAAAAAAAAAATCTGTTGCCTAGATATATTTTTTTTTTCACGTTCCTAAAATCAACAAAGGTTTACTCTTTTTTTTTCCTCTTTTAAACAAAAGAAATGTGGTTACTAGAATTTAATGTTAAATATTCTTTTTTTTATTTTGTCACGTCATGATTTAAAATCTACATTCATGTATATATATGTGTATATGTATATATTTTATTTTTTTTTTTAAATAAGGATTGGACATCACCTTACATTTCCCCTACCCTTAGAAGGTTAAAATTTAGACCATTGTCAAAATTTTAGCACCTAAACAAAGGTTTGGATGATTATTGTGTTGGATAATTTTATTCTTTTTAAATAGGGAGAGTTCTAATGCTGTAGTACTTATTTTCATTTACCCATCAATATACATTGGCTTTTTTTTTTTTTTATATTACTCATTTTTGGTTAGACTCCTATCCTTATCTCTTTCATCTTAACATTGAATTACTGTCATCATTAACATTGTTTCTATTATCCTTTCTAAAATTGCTAACTATATGACGGTTGAATAGTCTGAATTTGACTGGTTAAGTGTCTCTGTTCCAGAAGGCACATATTTGAGTTTGTCAGCCTATATCCTGCTCCCTAGGAGTCTTATTGGATTTTTATAAGGTCTGAACAAAATATGGGATTCCCACATTCTATGGGTCCATTCCCACATCTCAGCCAATTCTAAGATACCTCAATAAAATGTTTCAACATTAATTTGAGTGCATCCTCATCACATCTACCTACTCTAGCTATTTACTCACGAACAATGATGTCTTTCTCATTACAATACACTTGCATATACCCATTTACATTTTTTTTTATAAACTTCACTTTCATCTATTTTAATCATGGTCATCTGTTTACAAATAACTAAGCTTCTGTACATGGCAATTCTTGACAACCACTGTATGGCTTTAATATCCGAGCATTATAAGTTCCTTTTATCTCTCCATCAATATTTAACCAAAATGCATTTGGGCCAGCTTGTTTCACAATAGCATATGGTCCAGCATATTGTTGACAAAATTTATGATAAACATTATCCATTGGTTTACTTGGGCTATGTGTTTTCACAAAAACCTTGTCCCCAATCTTAAAGTGATGTCTGCTTTTCTTTCCCTTCTTATTTCTAAAATTGGATTTATTAATTAACTGTTGTCGAGCCATTTGAATTTTAGTTTCTATGTCATAATGATGACATTCAATTGGAGGTTTGTATTTCACAAATAATGAAGGAATAGGTTGGTTAAAATGTAGTTGGATGGGTGCGAATCCAGTAGATTCATTTGCACCCCAATTTATGTAATTCACTACCCGTTCTGTCTGCTTCACCCACCCCCTATTATTTTTATAAGATTTAATAGTCAAAAGTAAACTCAACATTTTTTTATATACATATATATTCACTTAACATTATTTACAGGGTTCAATCATTAAGAAAGTCCATTTTTTATGTTCCAGGGTTGCAATCATGAAGTCTGTCCTTAATTTGTGCCTTTCTCTTTTAAGGACTTTCAATAAATGTGAAGGGACCTTCATAAGTGTTGCAAAGCTTATGGAATCTGGGACCTTTCTGTTTCTTTGTAGGGAGTATAGTTGACTCCAGTAACATCTGGCAACTGTCTATGACTTGGTCATCTTCCTGATTATGAAGAGACTTGTTGTGCCATAATACACATTCAAGATGAACAAGTGTATCGACTTCATTTGTCCTTTCAAAGTTGGCTTCAATAATGGGACAATTTTCTTTTGTGAAAAGCCTTTGAGCATATAATAGCCTTTCTTGGATTTTGCTACTATGTTCATGGAGCTTGTATTTAGAACAAACTTTATGTTCTGAACATTGGATGCTCACATTAACTTGTTCTGCTTGATCATCTAACATATTCATTCTCATACTCTTCATGGGAAGGATTGAATCAGCATCATCCCAAAATGTTTTTGGGATTGCCCCTTTCAACTTAAAATTGGTGGAATGATTTTCTATTATGTCTTCAAGTACTTGCTGAGTCCCTGTAGCAGGACATTCATGTACAAGAGAAGTTTCCATAGTAACAGAATATTTAGTACTTCGATTGGATTCAAAAATAAAACTAGATTTTTTTATATCATTAATATCACAGCTCATACTATCAACTCTATTATTAATATCATAAGTTTTAGATTCTATCCTATCTATATTTTCCTTTATACACATTACCTTTGCTTCCAAATTATTATTTATTTGAATCTCCAAATCATCAATATCAGTTTTAGTTACCATAGTAAACTTTATATCCTCTATCTTAGTAGATTCCTGGGCTTGGTGAACTTCCTTAACTTTATTCTCAATTTGAGTGGTAATACTTTCCTTAAATTCAGTATACTGCTCTTGACACTGCAAGCTCACTACATCTATATTTAATTTCATCTCCTCTACATTTCGCTTTAATTCCGTACTACTGTTATGCACTTCATTCATCTCTGAAGATAACTGCTCCATGGCTGTAGAAACTTTCATTTCAATGCCACTAATTCTTTTCTTAACCTCCTCATCCAATTTGTCAATATCAGCCTTAGTTACCATGTTGCTTATTTCAGCCTTGATTGTGTCCATCCGACCATTCATGTCATCCATCCAATCATTCATCTGACCACTCATGCTATCCATCCGACCATTCATGTCAGCCTTGACGATATCTATCTGACCACTTATGCTATCCATCCGATTATTCATCTGACCACTCATGCTATCCATCCGACCATTCATGTCAGCCTTGACTATATCTATCTGACCACTTATACTATCCATCCGACCATTCATCTCAGCCTTGGTTGCCATATTGTCCATTCGATCCAATAATGTTTGGAGCATCTGCATCATGGCTCCACTATTTTCTGTAACTTGGGTTAGTCCAATTCCAGGTGATTGAGCAGACTGTTCATTAGAGTCTCCTTGAATTTGAGATATCATTTGTTTTTCCTCTTGCATTGAGAAAGAATGCTCATTTCCAACCATTGACCCTCCAGACACATCTATGTCTACTGATCCTTCTTGTTCCCTATTAGGATCATACTCAACTTCATTGCCACTAACATCCTGTGGCTTTATATATAATTCCTTACTCATACTTGACAAATATCTCCCACTTCTGAGAAACATACAAAATAAACTAACACTTTTCCTTAAAATATCTACTCTATGGAAAAATTATTTCTTTTTATATAATATTCTATAATATGTCATAGGATCTTCTACCAACTTGTGTCATCACACGTGATTTTGGTTACCTTAAGTATTTACATATCATTGGTATTAATGCTGGCTTTATATATTTTTCCCTTATCTGCTTCACTTGCCTACTCTTATTAGATTCTTGATCATCTATTTAGCTTTGGTCTCTATTTATCAATTCATACTTTCACTCAGAGTTATTTGAACTTATTGTTTATTGACTAAATTAACCATAGCATTAAGTTGCCACACCATTTAATCCATAGGGTTATGTAATTTATAGTTTATTAACTGACCAACTAAAATATGATAAATCAGGTTATACTGAAATTATGGACAATTTCTCATAAATTCAATTTATGTCACACTAAAAATATACAATAACATGTGATAGGCCCAACTCTTTAAAGCTCAACACATTGTATATCACAATATAATAGACAAAACTTTTCACATGCAGTGAATCTAAGTATTCAAGCTTACCACATTGCATGCCAAAATGTAACAGACTACCAACTAGAATGAATTTCACTGTTGATGGTGTCAAAAATGTAACAGTATGTAGTTTGTATAAAATTATGTACAAAACATTGTTTCAGTGTGCTTATGAAAATATTTATGGAATGTTAAAATATGTGACTAAATTAGTTGATTATAAAAGGTAAATATTTTCAGGCCCAAAACGTTGCGCGCCAAAAATATGTAACGGACCGTAAAATGTACTGGGCGTCTACAGGGTAAGATATTTAATTAATTGCTGCCCCAAATGTTTGGGTTGCCAAAATATGTAACGGACTATAAAACCTTTTAGGATAGTACACCCAGAGCCTTCTCTACTTATAGGTCCTATTACTACTCGGAGTTCTAACTCAGTGCAGATACTAGCCTTTAACTCTGCTCAAGGATGGAATTAAATAGGATGGCAATAATGTGACCTCTATATAGATCCTTAATGGCTATTGCTAATAATAAATTAAAATCTGTATGTAGGTATAATAGCTATACTGGTGAGTGAAGTATGAATGATGCTTGACAATATAGAGACCAGAGAAACAAAGGTTTTAACTTTAAACAATAAATATTTATTAACAGATCATGCTTATAGTTATAATATTTATAAATCAACCGAATATATACATGATTATTATAAAACATTAATTTATCCTTACAACAATATGACTAACTGTAATTCAAATATTAAAATATGGGCTGAAATAAGAATTATAAAATTTAGTGCATAATTTACAATAACGTATTAATTATTTTGAATATAAAATTATATTATTAATGTATGATTATCATTCTGTTTACGTCCTTTAAATATACCTCAAAGTTATGTCCATGAATTGCTAATTTGTGTTTTGTATAGTTAAGAAAATATTATATATATTTAATTATTAATTAGTTTGATTTTATCGTATTAATTATTTAATAAATGTAAATATTTAAAATCTTACCTTTTTGTTTCAGTCATTGTCCAGTTTTAAACCTTCATTATGATAATATTTTATTTACAAAACATTTATAATATATTGATGTATAGTTTGAGTTGTGCATCTCTCTCACCCTATAAAAATCTAAACAAATGGGTTCTTTTGTTTTTTTTTTTTTTTAAAAAAAAATGTTTGCTACACTTGGATATAAGAGTGAGAAAAATTCACAACCCAACTCTCAGTATACATTAAAAAAAAAAAAAAATTTGAAACATAAAATATAATGAAATTTTGGAATTCCTTAAAACAATAGCACATTAAATTTTTAAGAGCAGCTTCGGGATTCTTAGCAGATAATGTCTTTCTTTCCTTCATGTATATTAAATCATGTTGACGTTTTAAGCATTACACTTCCCATGACGAAATTGAATTCCTCGGCGTTTGATTTTAAAGCCATGCATTTCCATTTATAACAAGATTTTTCCACGTTGATTTAAACAATATATATATATATATACCAATAAATACGATCCTCCATCACACGTCAACGACACCAAGAGGATAGAAAAATCCCCTGACACTCAATTAGCAAAAGTGCATTTTTAAATTTTATTTACACAATATAAATTATTAAATATGAATCCTTTTTTTTAAAGCTTACGTTATATTATAAGGCGAACGCTATCTCTATGCAGTTTTATTTATATATCCATGAAACGTATGATAAAGATTTTACTTTTAGAGTAATGTTAATAAAGTTCTATTTCATCATTAGTTGATTTTATTTTATCCCAGAAACATTTGATTGCAATTATATTTTTTTAACAATGTTAAATAACTATGATGCTCTTAGCATTTATTTGAACGAACGAAAGTTCATCGATTAAATAGTTTTTTTTTTCTTTTTAAAACATTTTACAATTATCAATAATAAAATTCCAAATATTAAATAGTTTAATATTAATAAAGAATGGAAATCCTAATAACTAATATATTAATTAAAATATTCTTTACAACTTTACTTTCGTGCATTTCAGTTGAACAAGAAAAACCAACAACAACTAAAACAAAAAAAAAAAATCTGTTGCCTAGATATATTTTTTTTTTCACGTTCCTAAAATCAACAAAGGTTTACTCTTTTTTTTTCCTCTTTTAAACAAAAGAAACGTGGTTACTAGAATTTAATGTTAAATATTCTTTTTTTTATTTTGTCACGTCATGATTTAAAATCTACATTCATGTATATATATGTGTATATGTATATATTTTATTTTATTTTTTTAAATAAGGATTGGACTTCACCTTACAATATATATATATATTGTAACCTTCTCCCTGATCTATCTGGTCATCAACAAATCATGCCATGAGTTTTAGTGAATAAATTCTCCTATGCAACCTATCATACTCTCACTATCAATAATATAAGAATAAAGAAACAAAAATTTAAAACTAACGAAATGATTCCTGCATTAAATAAAACAAGCATGAAGCTATAGTTCTAAAGAAAATCACAAAGTGATTAATAAAGATAATATACTCTGGTCAAACCAGCTTTGAAATCCACACAAACAAAATGTGATGAGTTAAATTTGATGTTCAGCAAATCAATAAATAACTAATAATTATATCTCTGGAATGATTGTGAAATTAAAGTTATAAATGATATGATAAGTAAATTATGATGTAGATGACTAAATGAATGATGGGAAGAAGTAATAATTAAATGGTGGAATGAAAGGAGTCTAAGAAAGAAGAGAAAAGTGCAAAGATGTATGAGAATAATGAATGATTAAGATGATGATAGAATAATAGTTAATGAATAGTTAAGATGACAAAAGAATAAAAGTTAATGTATGATTAATCAATTATGATAATGAATTAATGTCAAATGAGAATGAATAACTAAATGAACTATCAAGATGAAATTGAAGAACAATGTTAATGATGAAGACTGAAATCTTAAACTATAAACTAATATGGTATTAAATGGTAAAAAAGATAAGTTAAATATAAATAGGGATTTCAGCTTGACATGACCAGAATATTTATCCTGAAGTTAAAACAAACTATACTTTTTACAACAACAAAAAAAAAATTATACCTTGACGTTTAGTTGTCTTTCATAAAACAGTAAAAGTAATCTATTTCAAGTCCAACTATAATAATTAACTAGATATAATATTTATTACAAATTAAAATTTTATTTTGAAACTTAAAAATTAATTATTCTCAGGGTTTTAACACTCATAATCATTATAAAAAGTATATTTGGCTCAGTAAGAAAGATTTTACCACTACCCAAACATAATTCACATAACAGCTCTCAATATAAACTCAAATTAAGAACTAGATATATTATTTACACATAAATTTTATGAACTCAATAACATTTATAACTTTAATCTTTACAAAATAGGAATACCTTTTTAATAAATAAATACAATAACTTACCACATTTCTTTTCTCAAATAATTAAAACCATGTGATCAAGATCAGTGAATGATAGCTCTATATTTAACTAAATCAATTAAATCAATATTATATTTATCTTTTAATCTATTCCTTAAAATAATCTGTACTATAAGTTATTAACATTTTTATTATTGCGTTATAATGGATTAGATGTACCAATAAATTATAAGACACCAAAATTATTATGATATAGCATAATATAGTTAATAGTACAATATTGGTTGATGATGATTTTAATTTATAATCTTCTGATAGGTCGATATCAATAACAATAATAGTGTATATAAGTGGTAATTAGCAATAAGATTACAGGCAACTAAATAAAATTTTAAATACAACACACTTTATTTACAATATTTATAATATTTTATTTCACAGAAATGGCATTAAACAAAGCTAATATATTAAAAGAATTTATGGATGGGAAAATACCTGGTATCCCATTTCACTATATACTCAGCAAAAGATACAACCTGCTTATAAAATAATATTCAAAATATCATTTATTAATCTTTAGCCTATTTTAAAGAATAATATCATGAAACTTATTTAAGCTGACTAGCACTTACATTACAACTAACTGTATATTTAGAACTTTAGGATATGCACCAAGTTTAAATTTAGAATTAAAAAAAATATAAAGTATTGCATTCTCCTAAAGCCCTTTCTTTTGTCAGAATATGGTAAGGGCAATTATCATATTCTGTGCAATTAATAACTGATTCAAATTTGAAATGAATAGGTTTGGTGCATTAAAGTAAGAATAGACATCAAAAGTCAAATACATATAGATCTCACTACAACATTACCTATGTCCACAACTTAATTATTGAATACTTCTGATCTTACCAATCTATTATCAAATCATTATTTGATGAAGATGAATCCACACTGCCAATGTGCATTATCTAAAAATTCTACCATTATTAATAAGCTTAATTTGATCTGTCTATAACTGATAATGATCCTTTAAAATCATAAACACTATTATAATTAGGCCAACACTATACCTAGATTAGTGTTCCTGAATCTAACATTATTTTGTCCTTACCATATGATTTTGAACTACTATACTTCACCATGCATGGTGAAAAAAACTAACTCTATCATCATGAGGGATTTAACACTAACAAAGGAGGCTTTATAAAACAACATGGCAATTGTATATTAATATGGCTCATTTTACTACCTCTCTATGAGTATACACATGTGTGGGCTTTTCCTCATCACAAAAAATAGAATTCAGTCCATGGCTATCCTTTCTTTTAGGGTTATTTATGCTAACAAGCATTAATTACTACTTAGCCTCTAACAAACTTTCCTCTCATGGAATTATAAATATTTATATTCTCCATCAGCCCATGTTCAATATTAATATTAATCTATTGGATGCCATTCTATTGGAATATCCCAGCAGCTAAAAACTGTCACTAATCATTCTCAATATAATAGCAAGGCAAAACAATACCAACAATATCATTGGAGATATACATACTCCATATCACAATGCAGAACCATTAATGTATCAATAGACAAACCAAAATATAGATCTCAAATGATCATTAATTATTTACAATGACAACTATAATTTTGTTAAAGAGAGCACAGTGTATTTAATTAATAAAGATCAAATCTGCATTTGTATTCAAAATGGACAACTTAATTTCTATACAAAATTATGAAATGAAAAAGGTTTATGTCAAATTTTCTTTTATATAAGAAAATAATCTGGCCATTCTAGTATCCTTGACAAAATCTTTGTTTGTTAACCTTTAATAAAATACAATAAAATCTCTTTTAAAATATGAGAGAAGTAAAGATCTCTCTCAACTCTCTTAGATAAACTATATATATATATATATATATATATATATATATATATATATATATATATATATATATATATATATATATATATATATATATATATATATATATATATATATAAATTCATGTTTTCCCTTAACTAAAAAAAATAAAATAAAATACATGTAATAGATGTATATATTTTACACATTTTCTTAATTAACTCAATATATATATATATATATATATATATATATATATATATATATATATATATATATATATATATATATATATATATATATATATATATATATATATATATATATGTTTGAAAAAACAAAATTCCCAAATAACACATCATGTAAGTAATATACATAACACCACAGTAATAAAAAAAAATAATAAACAAACATTTTCTTCTATTAAATTTTATATAATTCATCCATGTTATTTCATCTTTGTGAGCTGAACTGATAATAACTGATATTATGATGAGCAAACATTCCAGATGACACATATATATGTGTATTATCCTGTTGGATGTATAATAACACAATACACACTACTTATCCAAAGGCAAAAATTATTTGATGTTTTCTGTACCAATAATTAATAAGGCAATTAAAATTTACACTTCCAATTGTAGCAGATTTAAAAGGATAAGTTTATCTATTTTTCTCTAGATAACTTTCCTGAATAACTCTTTAGGTTATTGTAATCTTCAATCCAAATTTTTTAAGACCTTTATTGATTTATTCTGCAAGCGTTTCAAATGAAGTATAACAACAATCATTTATTTACATTTAAAATCCCGATAATTTTTCTTGAAAATTAGTAGAATTTTATTACACTTAACATTTTTAAACTATTTTTAAAATCTTACTTATGTGCATTGATTAGCAAAGTATTATATAATTATCATCTTAAAAGGAATTTATCCATTTATCACTATGATATCCTTAGCATTTTAATTAATTGGTAATGGATTGTCTTTATCATTACATAAGTTCCCGCTATGAAAAATCAGCAGACAAGAATAGAGAATAAAATCATGCAATTATATTTTTTTTAAAAGTTAGATGATTCAAAAATGACTTTTAAATTTATTTACTATATATATATGTAAACAAAACATACGCTTGATCAGTGTTTTTGGTAGGACGCCATCTCTGGACATAAATACAAGCGTTAGCAAGTTTTGTTTTTTTTTAACTTGCATTTTTGTTTATCATATATATATATATATCATACGTAACACTTGTTTTCAAAATTATCTCAATTTTTTTTTTCTTAATATTTTACTTTACAAGCACAATCTTGTTCTGCTGGATAATAAGAATAGCGCATGAAATGCAAACATTATCAACTTTTTGGTTAATTAATAAATAATTTTTATGTCATTTTCAAATAAGATTTTTCAAAAACATGAATAAAATAAAAGCAAAAGCTTACGTTTTTTTTTATTTTTTTTGGGTTTGAAGCAATACTTATTTAAATAAAGACTTATCCCCATGGCTTTCATTTCCTTCTTGAGTATGAATCCTAGGAAGTATGCGGTCATGGAGATAGCATTTAAAATGATAGCAAGGTTTTTAGATTTATTCCAGCAATTCTAGATAGCAAGATATTAAAATTCCATTCAATTAGATTCCAGAATTTTCTGATTTTTAGTTTGTTTTTTTTTACTTTCTTATTTTAGATGAGTTGAGGTCTGTGGTTGCTTAGTTTTTGTTTTTTTAATCAACCCCTCCCTACATCTTGGTTAGATCATATATAGCTTGTTTTTACAATGGATTGTTGGAGCAATTAAAACAAATAATCTTAGTGTGAATAATTCATATTACCCTCCTGGGCTTCATTTTCAAAAACTACCCATAATGATTCAAGACAGCTTTAGATTTACTACATAAAAGTTATGCTTAAGTAATTTACTTTAAGGATTCATTTTACAAGGCTTACAAATTTGATTTAATTATTTATTTATTTCAATTGCTATTCAACAGTAATAAAACAACAATATATTTATCTCCCAATAATTAACAATATTTTTAAATTGTTGTTTTATTCCTGGATTCTAACCTACACTGGGTTTAAAACTTCTTCTCCACTCAAGCCATTTCCTAGTGCATACAAAACAGTCTTTATTGAAATCCACACATTAAAATTTTCATGCTAGATATATCATTATTATTAAAAATTTTGGATTATTAAATACAGGTATCTAAATAAAATGTCACTATATATATATATATATATATATATATATATAGTGACATATATATATATATATATATATATATATATAACCAAATGTCCAATATTCTTCAAATCATTTTATTTACTTTTATTTTAAATAAATTTTGATTTTTAAATATATCTAGTAATCAATCAGCCAAGTTCTCATTTAAATATAATAAAAATTGAATCTCATGCTTTAAGACCCAGATGCTGGCATGGTGAAAGTAAAGGAATTCAATCGTATTGGCGAAAAAGGCTATTGATTAGATCTTTGACCTGGGGATATAGGTAAATATGGCAGAATTCATGATGTACCTGATTTATATCATCCTGGGGGGGGAATATGATGTATCAGTCAAAAAAGACACATCGATCCAACAAACCCCTGAATACAGGTAAAGTACCTCAAGTCCGACGACATACAAGATATATAAATCAGGTACATTGTGAATTTTGCCCTATTTACCTAAATCCCCAGGTCAAAGATCTAATCATTAGCCTTTCTCGACAATACGATCAGATTCCTTTACTTTCACTGTGCCGGCAGGTGGGTCTTACATCATGAGATTCAATTTTTATTATATTTAAATGAGAATTTGGGTGATTAATATATATATATATATATATATATTTAAAAATCAAAAATTATTTAAAATAAAAGTAAATAAAATGATTCGTGGAACACTGGAAATATGGTTTTAGTTATATATATATATATATATATATATATATATATATATAAATCACTAAGCATGCTTAGTGATTTATATATATATATATATATAAATCACTAAGCATTTTACATTAGTCTAAATCAAGCTTCTTTTAAAAAAACAAAATTACAATCTTTAAATTACCTTTACAAATCATACAAGTTCATGAAAATTTATATTAGCAGATATCTTTTACATTGTTTAGTTTATATATTTTACTTTTGGTTATAGTTATTTTCCTTTAAAATAAGGCAGAATAATTTTATAATTAAATGAACATGGATGTTAAAATTTCCTGTGCACATTTAGTACAAGCTTGTAATATAGCGGCAGGTTAAACATCTGCCTAACACACATTAATAAGAATGACTATTTTCATGCATTCTTTATACAAGATTTAAAAAAAAAATTCTATTGAAAAATATATTAATTAAATAGACGATTATAATAAGACTAATTTGATGTCCTACTCCACTATCATGTAAAAAAAAATTGATTTTATTTTTCTTTTTAAAAAAATAATAATTTAGATTTCAAATAACTAATGTTTGATGATATTAGTGGACCTTGCTGGCATAGCTTATAACTAACTTTACAGTGATAAAAATTGTAAGCTGTTATAACAAAAAAAATAGATCAGTTAATTATCAAGCAAACAAGTCACTTTAGTTGGACTTACAACTAAAATCAAACCTATAAGAACAATAACATGAATTAGCCAATACCAAATGATTTTAACTAATTACGAAAACAAAGAAAAGAGTTGATTACTCAGATCTAGGATACTTTCATAGAATCAATTCCCTATGGCTTACGTATTAGATAGGCAAAAGAAAAACAAAACACTGTCAGGTTAATAAATATCCGAATGCAAACGAGAGAAGAAAATAGAGCTAGAAACATACGAGCCGGATTACGGACACATATGCCTATTCCAATAAAGAATAAAAAGGAAAATTGATACATCCACATTTTGTGTCCATATACCAATAGGAGATTAGATTTACAGAGATTCAACATGCCTGCTTTTACAGGGACCACACAGGCTAACCCATTCTATCTCAGCCACACTACCCGATTCAATAGACATATGCAAAACTAGAAGTTAACTCTGCACCACCTAATTAATGACTATTTTAGGTCTATCCATGATATTCCAAGCATTCTTTATTAACCCTGAGATATTATAATCATTAAGTATAAATGAATTATAATTAAATAGCCTTAAAATGATCTAATACTGCATAGAGACTGACCTGCGTAAACAACTACTTTATGTAAATATTTAAACTAAAATAAACATACATATAGAAATAAGGAAATTTATTTCTCAAATAAATCCCCCCTTCCTTCTTTCCTAACTTAAAAAAAAGCATGATAATTAACTGATGCTATTCAGCGGCTCTGTTACTAGGTCAAAATATATAGCATATTATTTTTTGTTTTAAATTGCAGAAATATAAAATAATAAAATCCCATTCTGGGAAATCTCTAATAAAAACTGTTTAAATAAATCATCATCATCATCATCATCATCATTATCAACCATTATCAATCCACTACAAGATGAAGGTCTCTCCAAGTTTAATCCATCTTCTCTATCTTTAGCTTCTCTTCTCCACATCACCCCTACACATTTTCTTATTTCATCCATCCATCTTACATGTTGTCTCTTTCTGGGTCTTTTACAATCTCTTGGAATCCAGTTTAAAATTTTTATTGTCCATCTATTATCATCTCTTCTAGCAATATGTCCATCCCAACTCCACATCAATCTTTTAATTTTTTCAATGAGGTCAGTAACACCTGTTTGTTCTCTTACCCATACATTGCGTTTTCGATCTCTTCTTGTTACTCCCAACATACATCTCTCCATACTTCTTTGAGTGGTCTGAAGTCTCTGTATTGATCTTCTATTAAGTGTCCAAGTCTCAGATCCATAAGTAAGAACTGGTAACACACATTTGTTAAAAATACCTTTTTTTTCAAACACATAGGCATATTTCCTTTTAATATCAAGTTATTTCTACCAAAAGCACTCCAACCAAGTTTAATTCTATGATTAATTTCCTCTATTATGTTTCCATCTGTATTAATAATCTGACCAAGGTATTTGTAACTCGTAACTTCTTCTAATTTATCATAATCAATCTTTATTTTCATATTTTGAGCAAATCGATTAAGCATTACTTTAGTCTTTTTAACATTTATCTTTAGTCCTACTTTCCTACTTTCATCTGATAACTCCTACAACATTTCCTGCAGCTTGGAAGCATTATTTGCAAAAACAACTACATCATCTGTGAAATATAAATGACTTAAATAATCTCCATTTACTTTCACTCCTTTAGTTTCCCATTTTAATCCACAAAATATTTCTTGCAGCACTGCTGTAAAAAGTTTTGGAGATATGGAGTCACCTTGTCTTACACCTTTCTCAATGTTGACTTTCCCAGTATCATTATGTAATCTAATTGTTGCTGTTGCATTTTTATAAATATTCTTTAAAATATGACAATATCCTGGATCTATACCTTGATGATCCAATGTTTAAATAAATACGGAATGTTTATTTTGACATATATATATATATATATATATATATCAACATAACTTCACTTGTGAAATAAAAGTAGATCAAAATTACTTTATTTTAAAATTAAATTGTTTTTTTTTTTTTTTTATCATTCGGTCTAGTAAAGCATAATTTGCTTTTTAACAAATTACTTTGAGCCCCCACAAGTGAAAATTGTCGAAATAATAAAAAAAAAAAATCAACGCATTAAATCTCACGCTAAAATTACTATAAAACAAATAAATAAATTCATATTTAAATAATTAAATATATTAAAATTTGAAAATTATGGTGAGCTTGAGCTAATGAAAGATTATTATAATTTAAAAGAAAAAGGTTAAAGAGACAGTTAAAAGGTTTTCAATAAACAATAACTTTTTACATTTTAACACTTTAAAAATTATATTTACATTCCAGTAATAACCTTTTAAAATTTGGATGACTATTTTGGTTCTTCTTGGGATGAGTTCTGTGGACAAAGATTGATGGATTGTGGCATTTGATGGCATGGTTCTAGCAGCAGCATAATGGAAGATTTCAGGTCTCAGGAAGGAAAGGGCAGTGATCTACCATTTTTACTACTCAATCATCATGGCATGGAGACTTCTAAAACTCTTTCTTTCTTTCTGTTTCTCCTTGTCTCTTCTTTTTAATTGTATGCCATTTTCCTGCTGCCTCAGGTGATTTGCATTTTTAGAACCAATAGAAACCATCATTTTATTCTAATTTTAGAAAGTTTATAATTTTAACCAACAACCCCATTTTAACCATCCTACCTAATGCTTGTCAGCAAAAATTAAATAAAATAGATATTTAAAAATGGACATGAGGAACACACGGGATAATAGATGGAAATACTATGACTGTCTAGTTGCCATAACACCTGTAGACAATATTTAAGCACTTTTCTACAGAATTGAATTCGAATATGAATATATATATATATATATATATATATATATATATATATATATATATATATATATATATATATATATATATATATATATATATATATATATATATATATATATATATATATATATATATTATTTTAGACATGCAATATCTAGATATTGTGTATACCTGATTTACGAAAATGAGTTAAAAGTTTTATTTTGGCCATTGTTCCTTGAGTAAGATCTATAAAAAATTGTACGGAAAAAAATATATTTATGAGCATCAGTTGATAGCTGACCTCAAGTGCCAGACTCATTAGTATGGTGAGAATTATACTTTTCCCTACTTTTCATATCTAATGAGGTGCCTGACCCAGGCTAGCTAATTCTCAGGATTGGGAGAAAAACCTATCACATGAACAGAGATATGTTAAGAAATGTGGATTTGAACAGTCTCTTTAAATCTTTCTTTCCCAAGTTTGTCCCTTTAATCTATTTCTTAAACATTCGATTTGAATGTAGAATATACTGAATATATACATGCCTGTTCATATCGGACACATTTCGATAATTTTTCAATTTATCTTGGCAGGTAAAGTAATAGTTGAATATAAATGATAAATCAATATGCAACTTCTATTATAAGGTAAATATATGACTTTTATTATCAATATTTTAATATATTATTTATAAGATTAAAATTATACCATTCCAAGATTAAAATATAATAAAGCCATAACCATAAATAAAACAAAAAAATCTTAATATATAACAAATAAATATTAATTTAAAAAAATATATATACAGTTATATGATATAATTTGCTATTAGCCTAATCAAGTAGAATTAGTCTGAGATTGCAATGAGAAGCAATTCCAAGTTATATTGAGATAAAAAAAGTTCATATTACCTGACAGACCCTGGGATTTGGATTATAAAATATTCAATCACGTA
Source organism: Epiperipatus broadwayi (assembly GCA_028023455.1). NCBI lineage: Eukaryota > Metazoa > Onychophora > Udeonychophora > Euonychophora > Peripatidae > Epiperipatus > Epiperipatus broadwayi. The sequence goes on along the minus strand of JAQFVV010000423.1, from coordinate 582,230 downwards.
GTGTAACTAGTTCAATTTTAGGGTCCTGAAATACTAAAAGTTTACTTTATAAAAGCATGATATCTTTTATTGGCAAAGTCTGGCATTATGTTTTATTTGGATTATGAATGAGACATGATTTAAATTATCAACAATGTAATCTTCCAAAGTGAATTTGTTCATACTTTTGGATTTGATCCTTCCTATTTGGTTTTGCATTATGCAGTATAGATTATTGATGAGGTTCCTGGTTTCTTCTGCAGGCAGATGGTGGGTTGACCAGCTTTGTATTGGCGGTGGATGGTGACACCCTTCACGTATCCGCCATTACCGTGACATTATAAACTTTGGCATTCAGATGACCACAGTTCTCTCCTGCTCAGCTGTTTACATAGAACCTCATCTTGTAAATTGATTCAGACCATTTTACATTCCCTTGCTAATATAATGTTATATTTTTGAATATTAAGTATTTCAAGTCAAAATATGTTATTAATAATTTATATCTTTTGATATCCAATAAATATAAGGTAAATCATTGTAAAAATATCTAAAACTGTAATAAGTTAGCAAATAAATACATTCTTGCATTGAAACTATTGCCTTCAAACAATGTCATAAAACAACAAAAGTTTTACAGTCTTGGTAACAAACAATGCCTGAATATGGTAGGGCAGGGATTATTTCTATTGTAAGAGTGGGAATTTTGAATTTCCCACCTTCTAGTATAATTTTTAGTGAAATTTGTATATAGTAAAATATAGGGTAATATACACATTTTAGTGTTTAATACTTACAAAAAAAATCCCGAGTGGATGAACTAATCAAAAAATGCAATAATTCACAAGAAGCAAACCAAAGATTAAACTAAATATACAATCTATAATAATGAACTTTAAATATAATTAAAGCAAATCATCTAATTTGTATCAGAATAAATTATACTACCAATAAACAGTTTTATAATTCAATAAGATTATGATCTTTGTTACTATATTCTGATTCAATATAACATTCATCATTATCAATAATAATTTAAAATAAAATACATGACTATTTCATTACAACTACCTTTATTAATCTTCAATAATTATACAATTCACACCTTTATCATATGTAAATTTTATTTTAGTATATTATTATATGATACTATAAAAATAATTACAATAAGTAAACCATGCCAAATCAGCTAATTTATTGATGTTTAAAATGTATACCTGGTCACATTATAAGCATTAAATTCAGGGTTAAGAAAATGATATATAATTACATATTCTTAACCATTCTGGGGTTTTGATTTCTAAACTATTATATAACTGTTTCTAATAAATTATGTGGTATGATCAATTTGAGGGGTATCATCACATCCAAATACAATTGACCAATAAAGTTTGATTGTAAAATTGAATGACAACCAAACATATTTATTGTTTTAAATAATTCAAAATTTATTAACATATTGATATAAATTAAAATCAAATATGGCAAATAAACATTTAAAATATATCCATGTAATCTAATTATGCTTTAAGCAAAAGGTTTTCAAATGGCATTAACTTCATATCGAGATTGAAATGTAATACATTTCAATCTCCATTTACTGGGTATTAAATATACACACTTCTATTTATGTAACACAATAAATAGATATTGTGAAATGTTCATACTTTCCAAAATGGAAGTGTTCAATATATATCTTTTTTATTCTTAAACCACTAAACATCACATGATCAACATTTTGTATTGTTGCTCAAAACTATTATTAAACAGTCAAAACTATACTTACAGTAGTGCCAGTCATTGCAACCAGTATACTCAGTGGATACCAGAAGGTTTCTGCATAATATCCCTATCTAGTGCCTACTTGTTCAATATCCTCAAAATAGTTTATAGCTTGTTATTTTCATCAGTGGAGATCCTGAATTATAGAGCATATACAAGTCTTCTGGCATCCATAGATTACTCTGGCTTGCACTGAATGGCAGTACTGTATAGAGAGTTTTCTCTATTTAACATATGGTAATGATGCATTATATGTTAGTAAAGAGGTATTATATTACTTAGAAAAATTTCAAAGGGAAGTAGGAAGATATGCATTGGATGCAGATGTATGGACAGCAAAGGAGGCAATTCAAGGAGAAATGGGATGGTCAAGTTTTCATATGAGAGATGCAAAAAATAAAATGAAAATGTTGGTAGATTGCAGTTTATGGCTAATAAAAGAATAGCCAAAATAGTATTTAATTGGGTTATGAGTAAAGGGCAGGTAAATTGCCTCTTTAATTTTTCTTTTACTATGGTTTCTCTCTTCATGAAGAATTTTCACTAACATTAAAATACGAGATTCGTGGAATTTGAATTGATGACATTTGCTTCCGCTTTTGGTTTTTGAATTTAATGGCAGTTGAGGCAGGTTAGAAAGTAACCCGAAAGTACTTCTGTGGATTTAAGGATTGTTTGTAATTGTTTGTAAACCGTTAAAATATTATTTCAATTATAATTACAATATTGTTTTTAATTAACAGATATATATATATATATATATATATATATATATATATATAATATATATATATATATATATATATATATATATATATATATATATATATATATATATATATATATATAAACAGAATATTAGATGTGAGTTAATATATGATAATAGTAAGGAAAGTGGTTTCTTATTTAAGGCTCAAACGGGATCTTTAGCTACAAGAAAATATACATGTAAATGGAAAAATATGGGTGATTTATTTTGTAAATTATGTAAGAAGAAATAGATAATATTAGGTATTTGTTAATTGAATGTAAATGCTTGAAAACAGAAAGGGTACATATAATGAAGTTATGGAAGAATAAATGCGAAAATAGTGATTATACAGAAAGTGAATTATTGGTTTCTATGCTGGGATTGGGAAAAGATAAAGGGAATTTAGATATAAAAGTCATAGAGTTAATAAAGATTATGTTGTGGAAATGGGGTTGGAGCAGAATATGTGGAAACTTAGAGTGGGGAGTGGAAAATTAAGTAGCTAATGGGTTTATCTGGGCATAATTGCTGAGATATTCTTGACTTAGTTTAAGGAGAAACCACAGTCCATAATATCACAGCACATATGTTTATTTATACTTTGTATAAAAATATAGTTAATCAATATATATATATATATATATGTGTGTGTGTGTGTGTGTGTGTGTGAATGTACTTATTTGTTAATATAAATTTAAGAGAAAACAATAAAATAAATACTTATTATGATATAACGTTGTGCTCATATGTGATATACCTAAAGTTAATTTATAATCAATTAAAAAAAAATGAATATTTTAAATTAAAAGAATAATTACTATGCTGCAAGATATAAATTCAAATTTATAAAGAAATAATTGTCTTACATTTTAGTGTATAATTAGATCAGTACTTAACCTAAAATTAATATCAATATTTATATCAATAAATACAATACATTTTATATGAAAAACTATTATAGCAATAATAATGATAAATATAAACAAGCGATCTGAGTAATAATTTTAAATACAGCTTTTCTAAAATAATATCATAATTCTAGTGTTTTTTAATCACGATTTTATATTTTTGTTATTTCAAAGAAATAAATATTTTTCAAATAAACAAATTATCTTTTCATTAAGCATATATTTTATTTATAGAATGTTATAAGTGTTCGAATAGTAATTTATATACATGACAATGCAATGTAGATATCATTTGATTTAGGAAGTAAATAATTTATAAAATATTACAAATGGACAGATGCTTTTTTTATACATGATGATGCTAAAGACATTAAATCAATTTTATCTTATACAAAAATAATGCATCAAGCATACAAAATTATATGAAAAGGTCAACATAATACTTGAATTTTTTTTTTCTGTGAAAACATTTATATCTCATCATTGGAAAAAAAGTAATATCAATTATTTAAAAATAAATTTACATTATGATGTTTTTGGAATGCTATGGTTTAATTTTCAATTATAATAAATTGTCGGTTCTCATAGATCCTTGATATACTGCACAATTGTGAACAAATATTGTTGTTTTCACCCCATCATTTTATTCATTTCACCACTTTATACTTTTTTAAACAAATCATAAGAATGAATTTAAATTCACTTCTATTAAAGCAGAACAAGAGACGGAGCATTTAATCTGCTTAGTTCTATGTCTTAACTTTTTATTGATTTCATAGTAACTATTGTAATACCATTTCTTTACTATTTAGTCAATTTAAGGTAATATTTTGTGAATAAATTTTCTTACATAAAATAATGAGAAATAAATAACACAATTATTATATATAATAAACATGTACATTTTTAAGATAAGATCCTTTAACTAAAACATAAATAATTAAGATTGCATTTAAAAAAAAAAACTACAATGGAAATCAAGTTTCTTGGAGTTTTGTGATGATGGTGTTTTAGTTGTGTTTATATTTCGTTGTATTTCCATCATTTAGTATGTGTATTGAATGTCTGTAGAAAGAAAATATCTTCATTTAAATTTTCCAAATAGGTTCAACTGTTAGTAAGAGTACACATGTTAGTATATGCACAACATTTTGAGAAAAGTATTTTATTCTTCCATATTTTTCAAGTGTTGCTAGCCTGACAAGATATAGTCTTAACATGGGAAACAAATCTGGACTCTTAGATTCTTGCATATTGAATTTTAAATTAATGCTCTAACAAACTGGTCATCTTTCCAAAGGATCATTCGGTAAAAAAATTATATATATATATATATTGAAGTGGTTCCTCCTGATTTCTCCCCTTTTTCTTAAGAGCAAAGTTGATTATTGGTTTGCATACTTTTTATATAGTCACATTTGGTTGACTTATGGAACTGTTGGTCATTGTCATGTGGTTTCCATACTTTTTATATAGTCACATTTGGTTGACTTATGGAACTGTTGGTCATTGTCATGTGAGCTACTTTTAAAACTTTTTTGTACCTTTTCTTTTCTCTCCAATATTTTAATATTTTCCCAATTGAACATATATTCATTGGTATGTGCATAGTCTGCTCCTTTAGACACATATGTTTTCTTTTTTTTAATCATCAGACTGTGTTCTTTCACGCATTTTAAATAGGATAACTGAACTCACCAATATACATTCTTCAACATTCACTTGATATTTCATATGTAGTTTTTTTTTCAGGATTTCAGGTGAGTAATCAGGAGGAGTCTCATATATATATATATATATATATATATATATATATATATATATATATGCTTAATTAACTACTTACATAAAACTGGAGAACAAAAATAGACTTTGATGTACAAATCTTAAAATTTATTTGATGGAGATTTTCATTGACTTTAGTAAATAAGTAATTCATGAATTATCAATTACTAAATCACGTTGATGAATATCATAAAGCTAGCAATCGCTTCCAAGAGTAAATGACAAATGGTTCTTTTTCAGCTAGACATTTCCACTGCAAGTAGCATAATTACAAATTGTATACTGAAAATTATATCATTTATATAAATAATCTTTCAAGCAAAACAACGCTGAATTTCTCAGCAGATTTTTTTATAGTATATGACATCTCATTAAAGAATGACAGAAATGCTTACATGCACATGTTAAAGATCTTAACGCTTTCTATGTGGCAAAATCATCCTTATTTATACTACATTTTACATATTTAGTATATTTTAAATAAAATTATTATAAATATAAACACGTTATTATTTATAATTATTTTTACACTAAAATATATTACTATCTTATTTATTAAAATAAAGAAGATTCTTTTTTTAGAAAGTTCGTATTATCCCTATGATTTATATTATATCTATTTTTAATCTTTAAATAACATTGTTTTGTTATAGCTATGCCTACACACAAGCACATAAATGCACATTTATATGTTGTTTGGAAGTTAAGTTTGTTTTACAATGAAATTAAGTTGGATATAAAATACTGAATATATGATTATGATGCAACTGATTTATGTATTTTGGGAAAGGATGGCAACAACATCAAATAAATATGTCTCATTTTAATGTAGGGTGGGTAAGCTAACATTGTTAATTGATGTTTTTACTGAATTTTAAATTTAACCATGATTTTTAAAATTTAATTGCACATTTTTATACTAATTTTAAATTGTTATCACCATCTTAGTTTCCCTAATGGTATATATATATATATATATATATATATATATATATATATATATATATATATATATATATATATATATATATATATATATAAATATATATATATATATATATATATATATATATATCGAAAATTTCTATCATTATAAAAAATAAGTAGATTATTTTAAACTGATTATTTAATGATGTTTTATTATTTTATACAATAGATATAATTATAATGTGACAGGCTAAAATCTTTAACAGATGCACCTTAAATTGCTTATGTAACAGCCAATCAGATGTAAAAATGACCGTGCATGGAAATCTAAATTCAAAAACACAAGCCAGAAATACAAGAAAAAGATGAAACCACCTTAATCTCTACTTAAATTTATATATAAATAAGCCAGACTCAAGCATTATGTACTAAGAGCATGAAGCTTAAAACACCTTCACATTTAATTCTCTATATATAATCAATACATATAATCAATAAATCAAATTTATTTCCCCATTTCAAATTATGTCAATCAACTAAGCTTAAATAACAACAAAGACATGTAATATCATATTTCTTTAAAGTGTTTATTAATATTATATAACTCACTGTAAGCTCTTCGTGTTTAGTTATATGTAATCTGAGTTATTTATTATTTACATATACAAAAACATATGAAAATATTTAATAAGTAGTATTATTTATATTGCTTAATTAGAAGTACTCTCTTAAACAATAGAAAATCAAAGTTAACCATTCAAGACTGAGAAATAAAATAATAATGTCTGACTTGTGCAACATCTAAATGAAATGCTTTCTTGATTGACACTCCTGATATAATATAAATTGTAGAAAAAGTTACAGTTTTTATATATAGATTAGGCATATCAACTATGAGTACCTTGTATCTTAATATTTTTTGTCTATTAATATTTTTCTTGTCAAATATTCTAGTTGGCCAAGTGAGGTAAATCTCTAAACTTTTGATTGGTCGATTAGAGAATCAGTAAAAATATATTCATATTTTAATATTATATTCATTTTAGTTTCATTTGTAAAAAGTTTATTAATAATTTGTCAGATTATGAAAGTGAATGAAAGTTTTTCAAAAATAAAATTATATTTATAATTATAAAAATATTCAATAGCAAAAGATCTAAAAAAAGTTTGTAACACATTAGAAAGTGCTGCAGACATCATTGATTTCTTTCTCAATTTATGTTTGTGTAAAAGTGAAATTTTTTTTATTAAAATTTTACTATTTTTTAAAAAAAAAATTATATTTTCAGCATATTTTATCAAAATTATTTATAATATATAACAAAATACTAAAAAGACACTCTAAAACATTCATTTTCATTTTGAGAACCAAAATGAAAAAAATTGGAGCAGTGAAAATTATTGACAGGCATTCTTAATTTTGTGCAAAATGAGAACCAACCAATCAGCATCTAGGAAAGTCTGCCTTCTACCATTGTTGTAGCTTCTAATGCCAATATTATTGATTTTTTACTTGTAAAATAATTCTGGAGAGGGCAGTATTTTACAGTACTTTTTAAGCTTTTAAATGAGTGTAAAAACACTACTGTAATGTAAAAATTGAGAGTTTTTGATTGACTTGAAGCCATGGCTGCATCCATGCAGTTGTTTCTCAGAAGGGGTTGTCCTATTATGTTTTGCATTAATAATGTTTAATATTTCAGTAATAAATGATTATTTCCTTTGTTCAATTGTTAGTCAAAACATCAAATTCTCCTGTACTTTCATTTGGATGCTTTTATATGCATTTTGTTTAGCATTTTTTAAATTAATCCCAAAGTAAAAGGTGAATGGAAGAAATTAGTAATAGTTTTGATATATAAAAAGGGGGGCCATAAAAAGGTATGAGATACAACACATCTATCAAATCTTTTATCAGTTCTTTACAGAATTTTTGTCATGATACTTACAACTCACCTAAGTGAATTTTTGATTTAAGCAATCAAAACGAACAAGAACTAAATTTAATAGTAGTTTACATCAGTTAATCACAACTAGGTAATGAAAAAAATTATAAAAAAGGCCAATGAATATGAGTTGCCATGTCTTGCATTGGTGGTCGAGAGGTCAGCATGACTGCCTTGCACTAGCAGGCAGTTGACTGGGTTGTGCGTTCGCATCCCGTCCAATGCTATGACACTTAAAAAAAGAGCTGCCATTATGTTTTGGGACTGTGAATTATAAAAAAAAAAACATTTGATTCTATAAGCATTTTAATAATTTAAAAAATTGGGCCATTATGATATGAATTTAGGAATTTGACATATTCTGAAGAATATTTATCAAAATGCACATAATATTAAAAATTGAAATGGGTATACAACAAGTGACTCCATATCTTGTTATACATAAATAATTTTGTGGAATAAAAGAAAAAAAAAAGGATTGATAGTAAATTAAGATTATTTATAATATATAGACTTTGTAGTTCATGTAATTGTTTTTGTAACATAAACAATGTTGCAAGATATTATATTTACTGGTAATCAAGACATACTAAATATAACAGTTTATTAATGCTTATGTACAATTTGTACAACTGTTCTTTACAATATAACCACAATAACATTTTATATACATTTACCTAATAACAATAAGTAGATAATGTGTCTTGGTGCCATACATTGATTAAATAATTGGATTCAAGTAACCTCCTACGATTGTCTAACACTTTTATTTGTACTATTTTCTGCACTCATGTATAAGTATACTGACAGTTCTAGATATAATGTGAAAGTTTGTTCTTTGCCAGATTTCTATACTAGAAGCTTCAAGATATAGCATAAGCTTGCCACACTGTTTTAATCATGTTATTACCATAGGTATTGTCATTCAACTCTGATAGTGATGTCTCATTTTACGTCTATATAAAAAGCATATTTATATCTAGGTACTTTTATATAATGAGAGCATTCAAATTTGCTGAACATCATCATGCATTAATCTGTTTCTTCTATTCAGCATATCACATCTATTCATACATGTATTTGTATGTATGGATGCTCAATCTAATTAGGATAAGATTAATACAGGTTCACTCAATTAGTTGAAGGTATTTTAAGTTATAACATTACTTTTTTGATAAAATTAATCCTGAAGAATTAACTCATTTAGATGCTTTTTGTACATCATTTTTACTTCTAGGTTTATTATGTTATTTCATTATCATCATGTTTGGTGATTTTCTCAGTATATATGATGTTCTTATCAGCAGGTCTTGTGTTTTCATTTGTACATTTAGTGTCTTTGTCAGAAGGTCAAGTGATTTTGAATCTTGCTGACTCTTCACATATGGATAATGACTCAAGATTTCTGGCTGCTGAATCATAGTTTTGTTTTAGTTGGTCACTTTACATGTGATGTTTATGTACATATGCTGTTTCAAAAAAGACTTTTTGCAATTAATTTATTTTCATTATAAGTTTTATGTTCCATCTGTTAATTGCCTTGAACACATTTCTTTGTTTACCAGAACAACAATTAGAAATGATTTTTTTTTATTAGGACTCTTAACTTTAACCATTGATTGACCCAAAAGTTGTATTTGAATGTCTTGATAATCAGTAATATTTATACTGCTTTAGTGCATGAGATGATTTTATTTTCTATTAAAGATAACCCATGTATTTTTAGTTACAATGGACATTGTAGACCTGGTATCCAGTTCTACTGTTATTTACTCATCATATATATTAATTCTGCTTTTGAAGACAATATCAAATCTACTCAAATTATTTATCCACTGACATTATTTATACAGTCCATGATTTTATTTGATTTTGGGTTGCCTTTTTGGTTCTTCAAAGTAGAATAATCCATTATACCCTGAACAACTTGTTTTTTATTTGAAAAAAAAAACTCATAAAATCTACACTTGTATAACATTTTGGGTACTTCGTGTGTATGTATTTTAAGGTCTCATGCATAATAAATTTTTGCTAATTTGTTCACTTAAGTTTCACTACTGACAGTTAAGTATTTATTTGACAAGTTTTCTAATGTATAATTTACCACTGCAGTTTTATTTCTTCAATGCAATGATCTAAATAGCTGACAAGTCACTTTAGAAAGTGTGCAATATTAGGGTCTGAAATGAGTTTCCACAGGTGTTAGATTATGTTAAATATCAGTTTAAAAGAATGAAAAAAAGTGTTTTGTAAAACAAAGATGAAAAGTTTTTATGGTAATCTCAATATTGCATTTATAAAGCACGAAACCTAACCAGTGCTTATAAAAAGCTTTCATAGATGTATTTACAAAACATCCCTTTTACATCTTTGAGGCTGTTATTCAAATAATGTCAATCCTACTGAGAGATATTCCAAACCTTGATATAGTTCTGCTATTATTGCTTGTTTTTAATTTTATCATTATTATTAAATTTATTTTTTGACCAAAACAATATAATCGCAAATATTATTATCATGAAAAATGGAGATATAAAAATAATTATGTTGGAAGATCAGCTAGCTACGTGAAGTAAAATGAATTGGAGAGTAGTTGTACATGTGACTGCAAATCATTATTTTTATTTTTCTCTTTTCTAGTGTTAAAAGAAATATTTATAATTATAATGACTTGGATAAAAGTACGAATCTAATGATAATGATATATCAAATAATTCAATAATACCAATGGTAGATAAGTGTCTGAAATGAATCTCCACAGGATTTTGATGATGTTAAGTAACCGTTATAGAAATTAGAAGAGCTCCTTTGTAATTACATGAAAGATGTGCTCTTTATTATTGCTGGTTATGGTTTTGTTGCTTTCGTAATACAGCATACATGAAAATAAAAACATAGGAATATATAGAAATGCTAAAAGGATTAAAGAAATGTTCAATGTATTTTCTTAGAAAAATAACATAAAGACTGATAATGAAAAATTATAATATGTTAACAACTAAAAATAACTTAGTCAAATTACTAATCCAAATGAAAATGCAATGGATGAAATTAATCATTGAAATAAACTTGGATGAAGTCTTTTTTGGCAAAAATTGTATTAGAATAATATATGTTCATGTATTTGAAGAGGAACGATTTAAATAAATAGGATTGAGAACAACATACATAAGTGAGATAACAAGAATCTGTTACTGATAGCATTAAAATAATTTAAATAACTGAAGTGAATTTGTGTAGGTAACATTGCAAGTAGAGATGATAATAAATTGAGAGGGGAAGTCATGAAGAAATGGAAGATGTTATAAAGATTATTAGTGTGATATAAAAGAGATAGGCTAGAAATTAATGAAACAGGTCTAAATTTAGAAATACCTTTACCCTGCATTGAATTAATGATGAGTTGAAAATCTTTTTTTTTAAATTTTAAAATCCCTACTTGAATTGACAATATGTATAAATATATTAAACAATACACCAAGATAAATATTTTTATTATATTTTTTTATTATTTTACCTATTACAGTTGATGTGCATTTTTAGAAGGGTATATCACAATTAACCTGTGCATATAGTAATGGTTAATTAGAATGTTTTTGGTATTTACAGATTCATGATTATAATATCTCACACTGAACTCACACTTCATTTGAATGGCAACATACTAAATATCAGTAATAAATATTAGTACAAATATGAAACAAAAAAATTACAATACCGAATTCAATTATATATATATATATATATATATATATATATATATAATTGAATTCGGTATATATATATATATATATAAAGAAAATATGTCAGACTTACATTTTTATTTGGAATTATATACTTAGTAGTGTAATTGGAATGATAATGATTATAGCATGTATCTTTGTATTGCTCTTTTATTAAGTGTCCAAGTCTCAGATCCATAAGTAAGAACTGGCAAAACACATTTATGAAAAACCTTCCTTTCCAAACATGTAGGCATATTTCCATTTAGTATCAAGTTATTTCTACCAAAATCACTCTAACCAAGTTTAATTCTATGATTAATTTCATCCATTATGTTTCCATCTGTATTAATAATGTGACTAAGATATTTGTAACTGTTAAGTTCTTCTAAGTCATCATAACCAATCTTTATTTTCATATTTTGAGAAAATCTATTACATATTACTTTAGTCTTTTTAACATTTATCTTTAGTCCTATTTTCCTATTTTCATCTGATTACTCCTTAAACATTTTCTGTAGCTTTTAAGCATTATTTGCAAAAATGACTTAAATAATCTCCATTTACTTTCACTCCTTTAGATTCCCATTTTAATCCACAAAATACTTCTTTCAGCACTGCTGTAAAAAACTTTTGGAGATATGGAGTCATCCTGTCTTAAACCTTTGTCAATGTTGATTTTCCTACTAACATTATGTAATATAAATGTTGCTGTTGCATTTTTATAAATATTCTTTAAAATATGACAATATCATGGATCTACACCTTGATAATTCAAAGCTTTATTCACTTAATAAATGTTTATAGAATCAAATACCTATTAATAATCTAAAAATTTTAATCATAATGGCAACTCATATTCATTTGTCCTTTTTATAACTTCTCTCAATACCTGGATATAATCTACTGTACTAAAGCCACTTTTAAATTCATCTTCTTCTCTTGGTTGATGGAAATCCAATGTTTTCTGTATAAGAGTTGTAATTATCTTAGTAAAAATTTTTGTATAAAACTGATAAAAGACTGTAGGTCTGTAATTTTTAATATCTTCTTTATCACCTTTTTTAAATATTAATATTAATACTGCATTTTTCCAAACATCTGGTACATCTTTATCATTTCGACATTTGGTATATAACTTTGCTAAAAAAATTCTAATTCTTCACCTGCTTCTTTTAGTATATCAATTATACTTCCATAATTATCTGGAGCCTTCCCTTTCTTCATAAACACTTCCTCATTCAAAATCCTAAGCAATTCGGAAGATATAATAGGTATAGGAGACACTTGTTCTTTATTACTATATAATTCTTGATAGAAGTCTTCTACACATTTTATGATGTTATCTCTTTTTTTAGTAATAATGCCATCCTTTTTTTCTTATTGCAGATATAAATTTTCTACCAATACCAAAATGTTGCTTTACACTCTTTACACTTTTACTGTCTTCCACAGCTTTCTTTGCTAGTTCACAATTATAATTTCTTACATCATTTTCACCATTTTACAAAATTCGAGATATTCAATCTTTTGTAATGCATTATTGTTGTATATCTTCATATTCCTTCTTTTTTTCATAAATTCTCTAGTCTTAGTAAAAAAAATTTATTGGTAAATTGCTGCTTTTTTCTACCAGCTATCTTTGTTGCAGTTTTTAAAAGTATCAGTTATTTTCCTATTGTTATTCAAATCTGAATCATATTCAAAATCTACTATTACATGAAACCAATTTGTAAGTTCTAATTTAAATTTATTAGAATGTTTCTGAAGATTAGGAATATCAACTGTAAATATTGTTTTTCTTAATAATTTTTGTCTCTCTAGTTTTGTATTAACATGTATCTTACCTTTTAATAATCAATGGTCACTTCCTGTGTTAAATTTATTAAGAACATTACAATCTTGAAATATGTATTTTATGTTAGTCTAAATATAATCCAATTCTGTTGTACCTTTATTTGGATGCTTCCATGTCCATTTTCTTTTAATATCCCCCGCCAAAAAAATAATAATAATAATAATATAAAGCTTTTTTTTCGGCAAAATCCACAAGTCTATGTCCTCTCTCATTTCTATTACCATAATAAAAATTGCCTACAGCATTTTAATCTATCATTTGTTTACCAATTCTGCATTAAATTCTCCCATAACAATTTTAAAATGTTGTTTATTCTGATCAAAAGCCTTTTGTACATCCATATAAAACTCTTCTGCTACTTCTTCACTATGAGAACTTGTTGGGGCATGAACCTGAATTATCTACATTTGGTATTTGCTATTAAGTTGTAAAACTAATTTTGTCACTCTGTCAGATGCACCATCAATTTTCACAATGTTATTCTTCCATTTTTTATTTATAATGAATCCTACTTCACTTTTATTTCCAATATTTGTGCCTTTGTTGCAGAATATATGTCCACTTTTTAAATCAATTGTTTCTTAACCTTTTCTTCTACCTTCACAATGTCCAATAATGTCCAATTTAATATAAGACAGTTCTTCTCACTCTTGCAACCTTCCTTCACTTGAAAGTGATCTGCAGTTGTAAGTACCTAAATAAAAATTTGTCATTAAATGGCAGCCTGAGTCTGCAATCAGGGATTTTTAGCACCCTCCCCCTTCGAAAACCAACTGCTGCTTTTGTCAGTGACTTTACAGCCTCCTGGGAATAAATGTCATGATTTATTTTTGTCTGTCATGATTGTATATATTGGGAAAAAATATTCTTAAACTCATAGGTAAAAAGCCAATATTATCACCATACTGGCTATTGTTTGTTGGTGAGCATCCCATTCATGTTCTTGTATTATATGAAAGTAGTAACAGCTGCGATGACAAGAACGTATGGAGTGGACCTTAGGAATTTGTGCTACTCGGTTCCTTTAAGGCCTCTAAGAGGAATCAAATGGTGTCCTTTCAGTTAATAGCAAACTCCTTTCTGCAGCATATATATATATATATATATATATATATATATATATATATATATATATATATATATATATATATATATATATATATATATATATATATATATGTGACAATCTGAATTTTTCATTCAGAAGAGGGAGAAGACATCTAATTACAGTCGGATTTAGGATCTTTGTGTAGGATGCCATGAATGACATGATAATGTACCTAACCAATGATAATTCCTACTTACATTGAGATAGTTCTAGGTTTACACATTAAATTCAGATGTAGTTTAGGCTATTTCATTCATGCCTCAGCCCCCTTTCGTATTCCATACTTTCAGAATTCAAGCCCAGGGAGAATGTTGCAATTGACTCTTTTCAGAGATGAATTTACCTTTGATAGCAATTACAATAGCATTATAAGAGTTCCAATCAAGTTAAAGACTCACTTAAACATATTACTATATGATAATGTAAAGAAGGGGTGTGTATAAATATATGTACAGTTATGAATTGATTAATAAATGGAGAAATAATTTTGATAAACAAGAGAATAAAATTATAATGTTTATTTATAAACAAAATAAAAATTAAAAAATACTTAAAAAAAAAACATAATTTTACACATGTGTGTGTCAAGTATGTATCCCTACTATATTATTGATTAAATTTGTTTATTGCTGCAATTATTTCCATGGTAGATGTACACAAAGACACTATCTATTTACAAAGCAGATAAGAGTAATGAAAAGAAAAATAATTAATTTAATGTTACAATGATTGTGAAGCTAACTAACTATTTTACAAAAAAAACATGAATGGGTGTACATTATCTTTGTAGTCTTATTCCAACTATAGAAATTATATATTCTTTGAGGACACATCTTAACAAAGTACACATTTGATATAAAATAACATTCATATAAGAATGTTAATCATTCATACTGAAAAAGCAAATATAAACAATCATTAGTTAACAAAATTAAATAAGCAACATAAACTCTGATCTGCAGCAAGCACATATTTGAATACAGAATAAAATCAAATAAATCTTACCTTTCTTCTATATTGCAGTAAGGGTGATGATACTTTACAATGTAATTATCCTACAGATGGAGAGTTCCTCTAAATTTTATTCAGTAAAAAATGTCTAACTTAACAACCTTCCTCCCTGCACTTTCTTGACTGCAAATACAATGTATTCTTTTAAGTTATAGATATTTAGATTTCCAAGTGCAGAAGTAAAGTAAAAAAAGTAAACAATTCTACAATTGTATATGCACAATTTAAAAAAAAAAAAAAATTACACAACAAGTTAAGACTTACTTCAAGTAACCTTGCATAATGTTCATAAAAATTAGGCAATTAATATATGTGATAGATACAATTCATCACTGTTCCAATCATACTTCTATCACAAGTCATGCATTAATCATTGAATCTCCTCAATGACATATTTAAAATGATGTTATTTCCACCTTCTTTTGTTGTTTTGTAATGTATCCATTGGGATGTTTAAGACATGACATTTGTTGTTTCAGCAGGTATTACACAATTGAATATTACACCATTGCAGTTCCTATGGTCAAGGCTGATAACATTTTAGTCTTATGACATTATTGAATTTGCTTGAGAACTTTGTTTTGCATATCATAAGCAATTAATTTTTTTTGAATTCAGTGTTTGTATACATTAGTTTTTATAAGAACATAATTATTCCATCATTTATATATAAATATGCTGATGCCATTCTAGTTTGTTATTTTATTGTACTTGAAGAATAGTATGGTATTTTTAAAATTTTAAATGTCTATCTAAATCAGTTCAACTATTTTATCTAACTGCACAAATCTATTAGAATTCTTGTCATTTAAATATCAGAAGAAATTTCTTAAAATTTGCTTTACAGCAATCAAAAAAATAATTTGAAGTGTTCAACTAAGCCATCCGGGTTCTCTTACATTCAAATATTCATTTTTCTGAAGTTGTTATACAGCTCTTGTATTCTTTTAAAATAGTAAAACATGATTGAAATGAACATCGTTTGTTTTTGTACTAAACTTGGCTTTCAATGTGAATATATTCACATTTGATGTCTTTTTCCATTGCTGTGTGATCCCTATTGCTGCATCTATTATATTGATTATAAGTAAAATAAAATTACATAGTAGAATTATGCTTTTGTCTTTCACATTTAGTTACCTCGTTACTGGTTTGACATTAGTTCATTACCATGTTTCCTTAGTCTAAGTGTTGTATAATGATGTACAACACATTGACATGGGACTCATTATTGGTATACATGCATTAAATTAGGTTTTTATGTTTCTAATAGATAAGTGAAACTAATCTATCATGATATTTCTTTAACAAAAAATAAACATTTGTTGCATCTATCTATCTATCTATCTATCTATCTATCTATCTATCTATCTATCTATCTATCTATCTATCTATCTATCTATCTATCTATCTATCTATCTATCTATCTATCTATCTATCTATCTATCTATCTATCTATCTATCTATCTATCTTTCTATCTATCTATCTATCTATCTATCTGTCTGTCTGTCTGTCTGTCTGTCTGTCTGTCTGTCTGTCTGTCTGTCTGTCTATCTATCTATCTATCTATCTATCTATCTATCTATCTATCTATCTATCTATCTATCTATCTATCTATCTATCTATCTATCTATCTATCTATCTATCTATCTATCTATCTATCTATCTATCTATCTATCTATCTATCAGTATATCTATCTATCTATCTATCTATCTATCTATCTATCTATCTATCTATCTATCTATCTATCTGTCTGTCTGTCTGTCTATCTATCTATCTATCTATCTATCTATCTATCTATCTATCTATCTATCTATCTATCTATCTATCTATCTATCTATCTATCCATCCATCCATCCATCCATCCATCCATCCATCCATCCATCCATCCATCTATCCATCTATCTATCTATCTATCTATCTATCTATCTATCTATCTATCTATCTATCTATCTATCTATCTATCTATCTATCTATCTATCTATCTATCTATCTATCTATCTATCTATCTATCTATCTATCTATCTATCTATCTATCTATATACCTGGGTCTCAGTTAGGTTCCACAGAAAACCTGCATAAAAAAAGACACAAAAATAGACTTAACTTATCTTCAAAAATAGGGGATAGGTTCTGTAATTTTCAGAAATGTCAAAAAAGCAAAGCAACAAGGAAAAAATACTTTAAAATTAGCATTAAAAATATAAGAAAATAAAGTAAGACGAATAGAAAACATCAAATATTTTAAAAAAATTGATACAAGACAAACTTTTTTTTTACTTTTTTTAATTAACTATAGTATTTAATTTATATTTTTTTATACATCTTTTAATCATTATTGCTATTTATGATGATTAAACATTGAGATGATGATATTACTAATTGTTTATAACACTTGCAATATCCTGACATATAACTACTTAGCTCTCGTTGGAATTTAAGAGGTTGTTCGTTGCAGGAAACTCTTAGATTTCAGCATTTTCTGAAGTTTGTCTTTGTCTTACACATGAATCTAAAATCTATGATTAACTGATTTTTACTACTGAAATAAATTTTAAATGTTTCCATTTTGTTTCTATATCAAAAAAAAAAAAAAAAAATGCAATCAAAACAAAAAGATTATACATTATCATTAGAAAGATTATTTTCAGATTACAAAATCAATAAAGTCTTCCTTATTTATTTTAAGAATTTAAATTTATTTATTTATGTAATATCTAACAAAACATGTTTTAAAAGTTTAAAATTTTTGAATATTTATTGTGATATTTTTATACTCATTAGTATAAGTAGGTTATGTACATAGAAGTTAAGAATCTAACTACAACTTCAGACCATATTTACATTAGCTGCTGATATAATGTTATATTTTTAAAAGAAAAAAAAGTATTTCAAGTCAAAATAAGTTGCTAATAATTTAAATTTTTCATAACTAATAAATATAGTGAAATATAAAAGATATTAAGAAGAAACATGAATCACTTAACTTCAAAATCACATTAAAATAATCAGCATAAAATGAGACCGAGGTTATATATATATATATATGTGTGTTGATATGAAGATTTTCACAGGTTGCATATATAAAAGACATATTTTGCAGGTTCATCCATGTTAAAAAAATTAAATATTGATATACCGACATTTCAAATTGATCACACAAGTCATCCACTGGATGATAAAAGGTAGAAAGGTGGTGGTAGAGGTGCTACAATCATTGATTTGAAAAAAAGTGTTAAAAGTTCCACCAATGGCAAAAATGTTAAATTAAGAATGTTTTTTCAAAAAAATTGTTCCACATAGGATGAAATTTGCATGTATCATTGCACTTATTGATACAATCTGATCTTTTAAGTATGTCGATGGCTTCTCTAATTTTACACTGGTAGAAATCATCACATCTGGATATGATCCAATACTAGAAAAATCAATTTTATGACCTGAATCTATAGTATGGAGTGAGAGTTCTGATGATGATGAGTGTTGTTTAACTGCATTAGCATGCTCATCTCTCCTAACACTGATGTGATTATTACTCATACCTATGTAAGAAGCTGCACAATTTTCACATGAGATTTGATAAACAACATGAGATTCAAGAGGGCTTGAATCCTTAGGCTTGGTTATTATATTGCTGATCTTTTGATGAGTAGAACAAGTTGTATCTATATTATAGCATTTTCATATACAACCAATACGGTCTGTAGTTCCTAATACATATGGAACACAAATCCTAATAGCTGATTTATCATATTTTTGTTTCCTATTTTGTCCAATTTGGGATTGAAATAAGGCTTTTTTATAAATTTATAATTATAACTATTTGCTAATAAACAACTATTAAAATAATTTATTTCTTCTTTCAGATGTCACTTATCTGAAAGGTTAATTGCTCTATTTAAAAGAGTTTTGGCTACAAAAACTATATGAGTTGGGTGATGATGATAATGGAAATGGAAATATCTGTCCATGCATGTATTCTCTCTGTAAATAAAAAAAAAGATAAACTATATGGTGTTCAGGTGACTAAAACATCAAGAAAATGGAGTTTTCCACCATACTATGTATCCATTGTAAATTCTTAAATTAATATTTTTGCTATTGGTGAACTTTAATGTTTTTTTTTTTTTCAAATCAGTAATTGTAGCACCTCTACAACTGCCTTTCTACCTTTTATCACCAAGTGGATGATTTGTATGATCAAGTCAAAACGTTGGTATATCAATATTTTTATTTTTTAATACGGATAAACCCGCAAAATAATTTTTTTATATATATTGTAACTGTATAAATTAATATAAGATTTGTAACTATTTAAATTAATATAGAAATACACCTCTCTCAGGTGTGAGGCATATTTCAATCCCTATTTGGCATGCCATTTGTAACTATAATTTGTAACTATTTTAATATGTCACATTTGTAACCATAATAAATATTTAGATAGGGGAAATTATTAATTATTAGATATATGCCTATCCAATCTGTACCATTTGTAACTATATTAATTCATCATAGCATAGATAAAGAAATTATAGAATCACTGTACCACTTGAAAATATCAGCATTAAAGATTCTTGTTATTTATTTATATATTGGGGCAGTCATTTGAACAATAAAACATACTGGCCATTGTCATCAAATAGAAATAATATTAAATATAGCAACTGAATAAAAGTACCCACTGTGAAATTCCTTGAGTGCCTTATGCTTGTCTCCAATACTAGGTTCTTCTAACAAAGAATCCTTCCTATTCTTCTTTCCAAATATATAAGACCATTCATGGTCATATGCACACACTGGTGCTAGTCATGACAACTTAGAAAAATATATATATATTCTATAAAACTAATATTATGAAGTTGGAAAGGGATGATATCACTCTTTATTCAGTTTAGCTAAGTACATGTGTTTTCCCATGAGCGCCACTAGATTGTTTTCAATCTAGATAAGTATCTGTTTATAGTGTACTTGAGTTCAAACTCATTCAGTACATTTTTATTACACATGACTTGGATGACTAATGAAAAAAAAATGACATTCTTACATTTTATCTATATTGATAAAATTACAAGATCCCAATATTACCAAAGTTTATACTATAGATCAAAGATTCTTATAGACATTGCTAGCTCATTTACGTATATTGATGAACAGACATGTATTGTACCGGTAAAAATCACCATGCTTAATCACACACAGTAATCCGAATTCAAACCCAGTCCCGAATAAATTCCAAAATGCAAACTAAATTCAAACCCAAAACCCTGGCATGACCCACCGATGACAACATTACAACGGTACGGGGTTTTCCCTTTACTAGCTCATCGAAAAACACAGACTAAATTACCTACAATCAGCTATTTCATAGATACCTTATACGGGATATTGGTACGGCTAATAATTTAATGTATATATTTAAGTTATTGATACAGACAGCAGGTGATTGACTAGATTTCGAGAGTAATAATGCAAGAGAGACAAAATTAGGTTAGATATTTTTTTTAATAAATTATTGAAAGCACTGAATAATATTATTTACAGGTACGGTAAAACTCTCATATGTATTTTATAATAAATTGTTGCTAGTCATCAATAACCAGTTTGTACTGATTAACAAACTCATGCCAATATTTATGTGTTTAAATGGTTGTACAGGTTGATATGAGAATCAGAGTAATTGGAGCACTTAAAATATTTAACCACTAGTTTATATTAAGTTGTTTTACTTTAATAGATTCAAACCATTGCGTATAAGGATAAATGGGAGGCGGGTTTATATAAAAAATATAATATATAATACTGATGTACTGATGGTTGCAGGGATTAAGGTATACTACAAATAATAAATTGCGGTGATTGACGGAATACCGGGCGGCTTATACTTTGACAAGTCTTAATGCACCCAAGTAGATCCGGGACACTACAACCAGCCGGGATCATTTTCGAACCCCAGTGATCCAAGAGATTACCTGGAGAAGAATTTCTTTCTCTCCATATGGTAGTAAAACGAGACACCAACTTCGGCGAAGGTAAAGGCATTGCCACAGTAACATCGAGGACGAGTGATCGGAAGTGGATTTTAAAATGAAATTATATAAAACCTTTTCTCTCCGTAACATTTTCTATGCAACAGTCCGATATAACTATTCAATAAAAACATGGCGAAATCAAACGATCGCAAAAGTAATAATTAATTAATTTCACTCTGAAACCCATAACTCCCCAGATTGTTTGGAAGGTAATAATAGCAATAACATATTCACTTATTATCATTACTCCGTAATAATATATTGTAACCAAAATCCCCGGAGCCAGCCGTCCACCCTGATGGCTCACAAAGGTGGTAACCAACCTTCCATCACCCCTCCAACTACCCATCATCATGCCGTACTTGTTGCGGCACTATAAATTGTAACCGTAAATTGTGTAATCTCAACTACGTAACGTAAGTGCACTAGGAATTACAACCTTGGTCACTGATCAACTCTCATTGCACATTATCAGCTATTAAGAGCTGTATCCAAAAGCATATCATACTATTTATTTTATGCACAAAAGACCACAATCAACATCTGGGGCGATTTACTACAGACAAAATTAATGAATTAACCTAACTTTTTATAATTTATTTGATTGCAGCCAGGGTATACCGCGAAGACCTATCATAGTATTATTATAAAACATATTAAACAAATTATAAGTGCAATTTTATCACCCTTAAACCTCAATTTGCGATTTTTATGGTATGCGACCCTATGGCCGACCATGTACAAGATAGCGTAATTTGTGGAACCACATAAAATTATGAAATTTTAAATCATCTATATGATTTCTAAGACAGATGCTAGTCCAGGTAAAGCTTTGCAATTAATAAACATGAATAATTGAGTTCTTTTATAATTTAATATATCATTGAGACTCTTATTGTATTGACGAATGAAAATTTAAAAATGTTAGGTAAATATTTAATCATATCATTATTGAATAAATCTGTTCACAAGTTTAATAATTAATTTGTATTTTATACTAGAATCAACTACGCAAAGCCACAATGATGGAAAAGGTAAATGGGATTTTATTGTACCTTACCAATCATATACTACCAAAGACGAAAAGCATCTTAATGTTTTCTCAAAATATTAATAAATTCTTATATCATGTAGACAATAATATGTAATTCAATGTATGCTCTATAATGTATGCTCTATCCAAAGTTTATGATTTCTGATGTTATGAATGACTCATAGCAACGGCACAGTAAGTTTAATTATAAATCAACTTTTATTTACAAACTTTATGAACAATAAATAGTTAATTTCAATATTTTAAATAAAACATAAATAAACAAATAAATAATTAAATGATGGTTCAATAGACTTTCTTCAATACATCTCACAGGTACAGTATTTAAAAACCTAATCATACCTTATTTCAATCTAATATAATGAATATTGAGACAATTATTAAATTCAGCATTAACTTATGAAATATTGAACGTCATTTCCAGATTCAATAAATCTCTACTGTATACCTATAATAATATAATAAATAATATGATGTTTGTATGTTTTAGCTATAATGTAATCATTAATTAAAATGAAAATGTAAACTTACACTCCGGTAGATAATAATTAACCAACAGTTAATTATCATGAAGTACTTGAATAGAATGTCCTGTTGCCATTTATCAATCTAACCGATAAATTATGCTTACAAATGAAGAAGATGATTTGGCAGATTAACTAAAATACTTTGCCCAACTTATATCTGTGAAGCAAACATATTCCTGTGGATGTATTCATCTACACATAGGAATGAAATAATACTAAACGTTTTGCGTATTTAACATCATCATAAAATCATACGTATAATCACACAATTCCGCGGATTAACCACCAGCGCAGGAATGTGTGTAAAATACAAAATGGCAATTAAAATAATCTGCGGATTAACCACCAGCACAGATTAAAGCCTTTAACATACTAAAACAACATTATAATTTACTTCACATTAAAGTGCAAATCATCCCCCTCAATTCTTCTGATTATTCAGAATACGCTGACACTTTAGCAAATGTGGGTTCTTGCTTAGTAAAATATTACAATAATCAGGACAACTAATGTACTACTTATCTTGCTTAAAATAAACATGTATAATATAATGTAAATAATATTGGCATGGGAATATAAATCTGGAAAGACTCACAAAATATCTCATAAAGATTGGTATATCTCATGAATTCATTAAGTACTGTTTAAGCTTTCTCCGCAAGCGCTATTCTTTTGAATAAATATTTTATTCAACCTTTATTAATTTAAATCTAACAAATATAACTTATGAACTTCATATGCGAGTTCATATAACGATAAAATTAAATAAATGTATTATTCATTAACATATAACATTTAACGGTGTGTGATAAAACTAAATGTAAAGCATTTTATAGTTCAAATACATGAATTTTAGCAGATGTGTATCACAAATTGGATTGTATAGCATTTTGTAACTCCCAATGTGATCCGTGGAATCCATGTACAATGTGTAGAATAATAAGTATATGAGGTAATAGCTATAACTGTAGTTAAATTCCATACATGCAATTATATCCATTTGATTAGTTATTAAAGCAATATTAGATTAACGATTTGCGTGGCTCTCCAAACATGAAACAATTTTAAAACAGGATACACAGAATTTAAATGAAAATGTTTTTCATAAAGTTATTAATCCCTACATCTCTCTATCAAAAGTGTTCCAAGTTTATCCTATCCATGCAAGTATTTATTTATCCATTGCGTTAATCCAGGAATAACCAATTACAGCAATTAATTTATTCATTTTAAATAGACGATACAATTATAAAAAAACTTTGTTTAATTATTTAAAGAATGTTTATGATCCAAATGTTAAACAAATTAACTAGCAATTATTACTGGCATTATAAAATTAATTATCAATCAATAATATATTTTATTAGAATTAAAGAACGGAAATATTAAAAGATTTTGACAAATTTAACGCTTTACTTTATTTTAACTTAAACTTTTTTTCTTTTTTTTAAAAAACAAATTTTCATTTTAATAAAACTTCTGTAATTAAAACACTGATTCAAATTTTCCAAATTGTAGAATAATAAATATTTCAAAACATACCAAATTCTTGTATTTAATTCTTTCAAACTGGGAAGCTCCGACATTTCAAAAATGCGATATTGGAAAACGCTACGGTGATTTGATTCAGTTGGCCGAAAGACTTGAAAAGATCTTTAAGTTTTAGTGATCGATCTTAATTAGATACCACTAAGTTATTTTATGTTTATAGCAAATTTTGTGGTAGTCTATTTACTTATTAACGGTTTCAAAATCAGCTCAGCAAATTTTACACCATTTGCTTTTACCGTTTCTGTTCTTCTTCCCACCAAAAGACAAACTAACAGACGATATTCTCCTAGAAATTCGCGCTCTTTTCTTTTATTACATTGAGACGCCTACGCAATTGCTGTATTTATTTAATAATTTATTTTAACTGAATAAATGGTTATGTAAATTTAATAGAAATAATAATTTAAGATCATTTTTAAACAAATAAAATAAAATATTTTTAATAATATTTTACCAAATTTTTATGTGTTGTAAATTTTAAAAAGTTAAACGTTCTGATATGAGTTAGCATATGGAACGAAGCAAATTTAAATTTATTAAAATAATATAAGACAGTAATCTTTTCAAATGCGAATCAAACCAACCAAATCACCAAAAGAAGAAAGAGAAATTTTTATACTAGTAACATCAATTAATATATTTTATACTAAAATATATGGTTACAATATAAAAAAAATATAATGAAACTTTAGACTATTTTAAGTATTTGAGATTTGGAGTATAGATTAAAATATCATGACAAAGTAAAAGGAACAATAAAAATACTTGAATATTTCTCAACTCAACATATGAAACAATTTTTAGTTCGATAAAAGAAAACTACTTTTAAAATGAATATAATAAATATTATGATATAAACTTTACTGACTTTAACTAGAGTTGAGAAATATTATTATTGGCGTCATTTTGTTTGTAAAATAAGTAATAGTAAAAATATAAATGTATTCACAAATGGATTATTAGAAGGCACAAATATTAATAATTCATCTAAAGACTAGAGCACAGAAATATTAGAGACGAAATTCACTGACAGGTTTTAGTGTAACATTTTCAAATGGAAAACAAGAAATTTACATGCAATTAATTAGGTTAACAGATTAAATATAAAATTATTACTGAGAGGAAAGTTAAAAAGTTCATGTAACAAAAGTTACCATTCTTTCTTCATCCAGCTTTTCTTCTTGCGGTGATATGTATGAAGAACGTAGGCACGCATTTTGAATTTCTTAGAAAGGCATGGTTAATTTAAATGTTGGAATTTGGAAGACTGGAAGCACGGAAAACATTACAGATCAGCAGTATGAAAGATTTAAATTGGCAGAACAGGAATCAGCTTCTTGGACTTAGCCCATCATGATTGCAGTTTACTGGGCAACTTCTTAATAACGGTTGAAGTGATTTCTCTGGCATGACTACTTTGCTGTAGCTTGAGACGATCTAAGCACAGCCAAGTCAAAAGTTAGAGTGTCTATATTATATTTAAGATGGCTACGGTTGACCTTTCTGCCTAGTTTTTGTTCATAACTCTGCCTCCTTTGATTTTCAGCCTCCAGCAATATCTAATTTTAAATACTATACAATAGCATTTGCCTTTATTGATAAGAGTTCTACGTTTCTCATTTCCATTGTTCGGTTTTCATTTATTTTTAAATTTAATACATGATTCTAAATTGACAAACAATTACATCAGAATTCGTGAATACAAAAATATACATTCATTATGTTAATTCATCAAAGTACAAATTAATTATCCTATACATTTTGTACAAGTAAGATTTTGATTAAAAATACTGATCAAAGGAATGTGACTTTTGATCAGCATTTTTAAATGACTTTGTATAATTTGCAAAATTTAAATTTAAAGAAAATATACACGCAATTGAAACTTTTAAATTGAGCTAATATAAATCCACAAACCACACACACACAAATATTATATACCATGATTTGTGACATTTATACTCATACTCTTTACATTAAATTCTTTTTAAACAAACACAAAATAAATAACTTAAAATTTATGTGGCTGGGAATAGAAAAAGTCTCATTGCGGGTAAAAAGTGGTTTAGAATTACCGTTCTTAAATGACAACCATGAAACTAAGATCGATTCTTCGATCTGTCTGTTTCATTTCTTCCTACTTAAAAAAAAATAACAAAAAAAAATGTTTATACATATTTTCTGCCTTACATTTCATTACAAAGTAAATCGACTTTGGAGAACAGTCTGGGTGAGAGTTTGAACCTAAACATGGGTGTGGAATGATACATTTTATCAATCATTTGTATATTAATGTCCATTGGTCTTTACTCATCATCTGAAACATTTATATCATAGTGGTCTTTTACCGGGTTATCCCAAAATTACTGTTTGTTTTCTATGTTCTCCCTGGGTCAGGAGGTATATAAGGCTTTAATTGTCTCGCATTGTAATGACTCTGCTCCCATTCCCTTTTTGTTGGTGACAAATCCCCATAATCAATCTGGTTTAAAAGCTCAATAGTTTTTTCAAACGACATGGGGCAGCTTCCCAGCATCATTCTTTGTACCCATGGTGGTAAATTATGCACAATAATCCGGATAATGTGCTGATCAGTGTACTTAAAAGCAGTAAGAGATTTAAGTATTGTCACTTGGTGAATGAAGAATGCTGCATAACCCTGTCTGTTGTTCTCATTATATTTTTGACTGGAGAGCTTGTGTAAAAGTCCCTCCTGCTTCTCTTCACTCCAATACCTTTTTAAAAGGGCATTTTCATAACCTTGAATTGTAATCGGTGGGTTTTTCAATAATTTCCACCAAGCCTTCGCGGATTCCTTTAGATAATGGCTGGCTACTGTTATTTTCTCCTTCTCGGTCATTTGGTGTAAGCATAAAAATTCCTTGATACTATCCAAATGTACATCTGGATTTTCTCCGGGGTCACCTTTAAATATTTGAATATGAATGGATGACCCAAAGTATGGTATATTACTCATCCTTATTTGGGGATTTATTGTCTGTTCTACTTTTATTTCTTTTCCTTTGATAGCAGTTTCCCTTGCCACTATTGCTTTTTCAATTTGACCCTGCCTCTCAGTTTGCATCTTCAACTCATCATTACTAACTTCTATCTTCTGGCTTGTTTTCTCTTAACTGACTTCCTCGCTCTGAATTTCCAACTCCTTCGGTATGGTTTGGTCATCTTCTTCCTTCTTTGTATTGCTATTGGGTTTCTCTTCCCGATCTGGTTTACCATCAATCCCCATACGTCCTTCTTCAATTCTCAACATCCGCACCATCATAGCCATCATAAGTTTTCTATCTTCTCTCATCTCCTCGAGAATCGTGTAAAACTTCCCATCATCATCGTGCTCCCTCTACTTGGCATTCTTCTCTAATCGTCTACAACTTTTTCTTTTATCAGGATATTTTTTTAAAACAATCTCATGATCACTGGATGTGTCTGATGTTTCTGCACCATTTTCAGATGATTTACTGAACCCTTCTATTTCTGCCATTTGGTATTTTTTTCTATTAATTATATGTGTGTTTTTTTTTTTTTTAGCAGGTGAATTAGTTATTTGCGAAATATTTTTTTTTATGTATATATTCATAAAAGATACTGATCCCTGATCCTATATGCCAAATCCTTCCCCGCTGCTGATACTGTTCCCACCTTTCTCATCCAGTTTGTGTGTCTTCCTTCCTTTCTTTTTTCCGCCTACGTTCCGATTGATTTCTGTTATATAAAACGCCTTTTCCACTTTTTTTTTCTTTTTTTTATTATTATTACATGTATATATATGATATGATAATGTGTATCTAAATTATTAATAAAGGGAGAGAAAAAACTTTATTTCACCCAGTTCGAACTATTCTCCTCAGTCCTATAAAACAACATATTAACAATTAGTATATAACACAATAATATTCTTATAATACTGTCAGTAACTCTCTCTCTCTCTCTCTCTCTCTCTCTCTCTCCTTATATATATATATATATATATATATATATATATATATATATATATATATATATATATATATATGTATATATATATATATATATATATATATATATATATATATATATATATATATATATATATATATATCACCATTTCTCTCTTTTATAGACCAAACAAAACTCACCACTGCTGCATGGACAAACATATATGGTGACAAATTTATTTGAAAGGCGCCAGCCAGCAACATGTGACCAATAGATAATTTAATCCACTGATCCCCAAATATATACTTTTTACGTGAAAATCATTTGATCCAAGAACATAATGTTTTATGTAGAACGTTTAATATTAACACTACTTCTGCAGGGTTATCATACAATTTCAAGTTTCTACAACGTAAGTGTATATACCTTTAACACTTTGACGACTGTATCTGGATGCTTGGTTTTATACAAAAAACTTAACCTAAGCGGTTACTCTACTTAATATCGGATAGCACATATTCCAGCCAAACTTTATTCAACTGATATTTATATTATGCACTGGCTTTGATAAGACTTCTATATTACACCATATATATACACACATACACGCGTTTATTTGTAAGACATGAAAAGTAATCCTACTTTCTTTGGTTTTATTTTTTTCTCTAAAAAAATGTTCAAACAACAAAACAAAATTGACTTGCAAAAAGATTTATGAAATAACATTCATTTATTTTGAATTAAATAAATGCACAAAATCGATACAGGTTTTCACTTGCTTTGAAACTATTCTCAATATTTTTGTCGTTAAAACAAAACTTCAAAATCGCTTTCACACTTTTTTTTTTTTTTTAAAAAAAATCTCACTATATTATCTTAACAATATTAGAAGGCAATCTATTCAAGTGAAACTACTTGCAAGCCAGGGTGAAAAAAAAAATTAGTATATTTGACTTACTCAAAACATCGTTTTAAAACTGCGCATTTTAATAACGCAAAGTATATATATCTCAACGGTATGAAAAAAAAATCGAATATTTCTATAATTTAATATTTACTCTTGTTCACTCTGCAGGGTGTGGGAGATTTCTTCATCAGAGCACCACGGAGGGCGTCCAAAATTTTGAACACTGTACCGGTAAAAATCACCATGCTTAATCACACACAGTAATCCGAATTCAAACCCAGTCCATGTCTAGGAATAAATTCCAAAATGCAAACTAAATTCAAACCCAAAACCCTGGCATGACCCACCGATGACAACATTACAACGGTACGGGGTTTTCCCTTTACTAGCTCATCGAAAAACACAGACTAAATTACCTACAATCAGCTATTTCATAGATACCTTATAGTCGGGATATTGGTATGGCTAATAATTTAATGTATATATTTAAGTTGTCGATTTAGACAGCAGGTGATTGACTAGATTTCGAGAGTAATAATGCAAGAGAGACAAAATTAGGTTAGATAATTTTTTAATAAATTATTGAAAGCACTGAATAATATTATTTACAGGTACGATAAAACTCTCATATGTATTTTATAATATATTGCTGCTAGTCATCAATAACCGGTTTGTACTGATTAACAAACTCATGCCAATATTTATGTGTTTAAATGGTTGTACAGGTTGATATGAGAATCAGAGTAATTGGAGCACTTAAAATATTTAACCACTAGTTTATATTAAGTTGTTTGACTTTAATAGATTCAAACCATTGCGTATACGGATAAATGGGAGGCGGGTTTATATAAAAATATAATATATAATACTGATGTACTGATGGTTGCAGGGATTAAGGTATACTACAAATAATAACTTGCGGTGCATTGATGAAATACCGGGCGGCTTGTACTTTGACAAGTCTTAATGCCCCCAAGTAGATCCGGGACACTACAACCAGACGGGATCATTTTCGAACCCCGGTGATCCAAGAGATTACCTGGAGAAGAATTTCTTTCTCTCCATATGGTAGTAAAATGAGACACCAACTTCGGCGAAGGTAAAGGCATTGCCACAGTAACATCGAGGAAGAGTGATCGGAAGTGGATTTTAAAACGAAATTATATAAAACCTTTTCTCTCCGTAACATTTTCTATGCAACAGTCCGATATAACTATTCAATAAAAACATGGCGAAATCAAACGATCGCAAAAGTAATAATTAATTAATTTCACTCTGAAACCCATAACTCCCCAGATTGTTTGGAAGGTAATAATAGCAGTAATATATTCACTTATTATCATTACTCCATAATAATATATAAAAAAAATATAATGAAATTTTAGACTATTTTAAGTATTTGAGATTTGGAGTATAGATTAAAATATCATGACAAAGTAAAAGGAACAATAAAAATACTCGAATATTTCTCAACTCAACATATGAAACAATTTTTAGTTCGATAAAAGAAAACTACTTTTAAAATGAATATAATAAATATTATGATATAAACTTTACTGACTTTAACTAGAGTTGAGAAATATTATTATTGGCATCATTTTGTTTGTAAAATAAGTAATAGTAAAAATATAAATGTATTCACAAATGGATTATTAGAAGGCAGAAATATTAATAATTCATCTAAAGACTAGAGCACAGAAATATTAGAGACGAAATTCACTGACAGGTTTTAGTGTAACATTTTCAAATGGAAAACAAGAAATTTACATGCAATTAATTAGGTTAACAGATTAAATATAAAATTATTACTGAGAGGAAAGTTAAAAAGTTCATGTAACAAAAGTTACCATTCTTTCTTCGTCCAGCTTTTCTTCTTGCGGAGATATGTATGAAGAACGTAGGCGCGCATTTTGAATTTCTTAGAAAGGCATGGTAAATTTAAATGTTGGAATTTGGAAGACTGGAAGCATGGAAAACATTACAGATCAGCGGTATGAAAGATTTAAATTGGCAGAACAGGAATCAGCTTCTAGGACTTAGCCCATCATGATTGCAGTTTTCCGGGCAACTTCTTAATAACGGTTGAAGTGATTTCTCTGGCACGACTACTTTGCTGTAGCTTGAGACGATCTAAGCACAGCCAAGTCAAAAGTTAAAGTGTCTATATTATATTTAAGATGGCTACGGTTGACCTTTCTGCCTAGTTTTTGTTCATAACTCCGCCTCCTTTGATTTTCGGCCTCCAGCAATATCTAATTTTAAATACTATACAATAGCATTTGCCTTTCTTGATAAGAGTTCTATGTTTCTCATTTCCATTGTTCGGTTTTTATTTATTTTTAAATTTAATACATGATTCTAAATTGACAAACAATTACATCGGAATTCGTGAATACAAAAATATACATTCATTTTGTTAATTCATCAAAGTACAAATTAATTATCCTATACATTTTGTACAAGTAAGATTTTGATTAAAAATACTGATCAAAGGAATGTGACTTTTGATCAGCATTTTTAAATGATTTTGTATAATTTGCAAAATTAAAATTTAAAGAAAATATACACACAATTGAAACTTTTAAATTGAGCTAATATAAATCCACAAACCACACACCCACAAATATTATTTACCATGATTTGTGACATTTATACTCATACTCTTTACATTAAATTCTTTTTAAACAAACACAAAATAAATAACTTAAAATTTATGTGGCTGGGAATAGAAAAAGTCTCATTGCGGGTAAATAGTGGTTTAGAATTACCGTTCTTAAATGACAACCATGAAACTAAGATCGATTCTTCGATCTGTCTGTTTCAGTATAATCCTATTAATGGCTTCCAAACAAGCATGTGAAGACCATTATTGATATTGATGGCCATTTAACTAGATTATTTATCACAATAAAGGTAATAATGATGATGATGATAATAATATCATAACAATAATGATAATAATAGTGATATCATAATAATGATTATAATAGTGATGATGATACCAGCCATGGCTTATTAATAAACTTACAACAATAAATTCATCTTTATAAACTTATAGGCATCTATTAAAATTATCCTATTTCATACTGGGATTTAATAATACTAGTGGTGATGATTGATCCTCATGAATCTCTTTGCATAATATTCAATTTTCTATAAACCCCTATTTACTAAAATATATTCATTACGCTAAACATTAAATTTATGATTATAATTTATTAATGATGATTGATGGCGATCATAACTTTTATATAGTATTATTTGAAACATTTTAAACCAATAACATGATATCCATCTTTGATGAGGATGATCTAAACTCATGGACACAACACAATTTTAGCTTTCTATTGTTGAACTATAATTATCAAAATTTGGTTATTCTCAAGCATAATCCTTAAATACTTAAATATCAACATTCTAGTTTACCTATTATTTTGTGGACGCTTAATATTTGCAAGTGATTGCTCAATATATACGAATGGTAATACTTAATAACTGCGAGCAATGATGATGAATTAAAATGATAGAATTAAGACAAGAAAAAACACAATATTCTTAATAATAACTCGGAAACCAATTAAGATATATAATTATATTTTATTAACACTACTACTCTTTCTTTTTTTCTTTAAAGTCAAATCAACAATTAAATAAATGGCTTATTACCATATTAATTCAATACAAAAATTAATATAAAAAATTTATATAAGTATAAGCAAATAAATCTAACATATAGGTTTGTCATTTTTCTTGATATCTCAAAATAAGCTGACTTAAATCAATATTAGAAAAAAAATACATATTCTATAAATGCTTATTTAAGACTTTTCTTACTTATCATATCATAAGATAAATTTCAGGTGTAACTTGTATATGTTATTTCACTTCCATTCAAATGTAATGCCCTACTTTTCAATTAACCATTTTAAACTAATCATATATAACCTATTCTTTGATGTGTTTGAATAAGCAGTTACACATGCACACATTCGGTAATGTTAACATATATGTTTAAAATGTATACCCATAAATTACATATATAAAAATATTTTTGCAACCTTTTAGCAAAAGAAAATAAAATACATGATATTAATTTTTTAATATGCAACTAGATAAAATAAAATAAAAACAACATTATAAATGCATATATCTATAGGTTGCTCATTATCATAACTGATGAACAATTTAAAAAAAAAAAAACATTTCAACATTACAATATATAATATAAAAAAATAATAATAAAAGATAATGAAAAATTTAAGTTTAAAGATTTAAACTGTGTTTGTGCTATGTTGTGTGATATTGCAGATAACTATAAATAAACAAGTCTTTAATGTTTCTGTA
This sequence comes from Epiperipatus broadwayi, assembly GCA_028023455.1. Taxonomy (NCBI): domain Eukaryota; kingdom Metazoa; phylum Onychophora; class Udeonychophora; order Euonychophora; family Peripatidae; genus Epiperipatus; species Epiperipatus broadwayi. The sequence continues at coordinate 548,103 of JAQFVV010000423.1, read as the reverse complement.
TCAAAAAAGAAAATTGCTTTGACCAGTAAATTAAGGTTTACTTTTAATAAGTAAGAATAAAATCGGTTAAAGAAAGTTCATATTTACCCGTTTACTTTTTACCTCTTATTAATGTCCTGAGTTTGAATTTTCAGACTGCTTTTCTTTGCTCAGCAACAAAAAAAAAAGAAAGTTATTGCAGATACTTTTAAGATAATGCTGAATCAATTGACTTGCTTGTTTCTTCAATTCTATTATTATTCATTGTTGATTGGCTTCCTTCTACCATTTTAAAAAAAAGTTATTATAAGTACTTTTGAATAAGTAGGTACCGGTGGATTTGCTTGTCTCTCTCCTTTTAAAAAAAATAATTGCTGTTGACACTTTAGATGATTGAGGTAAACTAACAAAAATTTGATTCATGGCTTCAAACTTGGTTCTACATGGCTTTTATAAATTTTCTTTTCCTCCTATTTCCTCTTCTCCAGTCATTTGAAGGTAATGAGCTTTTAATAAGCCAGGAACTAGAAAAGAAGCATTCCATATAGCTTGTGTGGTTGGCTTCAAGCTCTATCATTTTGTTGGTTATTACTTGATATATGACTTCATAGACAGATCAGCGATTTTAACTCATTCTGTATTAACCAGGAAGCAGAAAAAAATGGTTTAGCAATGCAGAGGCATAGTATTATGCATAGCCAAATATGTTAATATCATATTTATATAATTCTTAATAACTTCTATTAAATTCAATCTTGTTCCAATGTTTTCCTCTCTTCTTTAATATTGCTGGAAATTGTTTATATAGACGCACATCTTCGTCTATATTTACTTTATACCAGAGTCTTTTACTTCATTTCCTTTCTCAATTTTTAAAGAGTGAATAAAAAAATCAAATCGCTTACTTTTCTCCTTTTTTTTTTTTAACATTAACAACAAGGAATGACCAACTGAGTTGAGTCTCAAAATAATACTCACTGAGTTACATCTCACTTTAATAATAATAATCTGAGTGACTGTCTCTCCAAAATATTCATATTGAGTCTCTAAAAATAAAATCATACTGACTGATCAAAAAAATAAAATCATACTGCCTGATCATCTCTCTAAAAAAAATTAATGACTAAGTGATCATCTCTCTAAAAAAAATTAATGACTAAGTGATCATCTCTCTAAAAAAAATTAATGACTAAGTGATTAAAAAAATTGTTTCAATCATTTATATCACGAATTTCAAACAAAGAAAAAAAAACATCTGGAAACCTTATCTTAAAAAAAAATCAAAGCTTCACAAGTTTGACATCGGTCACAGCTATTGTTATCTACATCAAAGCACCTCTTTTGTAAAAATAATCTTAAGACACAGACAACAACAAACCTGGAATCTATAGCCATCAGAAATAGGTGTAAAAGCATCTTTGTGTTTGTACAGATGTATTCATTCTTTCACACATGTACATTTTTTTATCTCCTAATCTAATAATCCCCATCGCCTTATTTTACACTTTTCTGATCTACTCTATTTTAATAAAACCAAAGTTAAATAATATGACACCTTATTTAATAAACATATATATAATAAATCATTACCAAATATTATTACCCTCTACATAATGGTTTATTCATTAACTATCTATAAATTTATAATAATAAATACACATATATAAATCCTCACATATATAAAATAATTTTTTTTAAATTAAATAATATGTATGTATGTGAAATGAGTCATATATATATATATTCCACTGAAAAATTCTAAAATTATATTATTTACATTAAATACGTTTTAATATTTAAACAACATTAAACTGTTGCACATGAGCTTTGCAGGTTTATAAACATCACACTATATAAAATAATTGATTTATTAAATACTTTTAAAAAAATGTACTATATATATATATATATATATATATATATATAGTACATAAATAAATAAATATATATATATATATATATATATATATATATATATATTTATTTATATAAGAACAGGATATTTTTGAGTGCTGATAAATGTAACCTTAAGTTTAAAATCTAAACAGATGATATTTTTTTTTAGCTTACAAACACTGTTATATAATTTTTGTTTGAGCTAGTTAACCTTCAGGTAGTCATTTAACAGTAGTAGTTGATTTGGAATATAGCTTTTCTTAGCACAGATATTATGATATTAGGTATGACATGATAATATGAATAAAGATAACTGAACATAATATTAATTTTCAATATACATTATGGATTTGTGATCTCAATTATAAGACATTGAAAACATGCATTATTTCAGAATTTTAGTCTATTCTCTTTCACTATGCATAAACATTTTGTAAACAACCTCCATTCTTTGGGTAAGCTATAGTGAACAAACATTTGATTTTCAAGTATGGGTAAGGCAGCTTGATAATTTTCAACATAAGCAAAATATGAATTGGCTTCTATCTACTTTCATGTATATAATAAGTATATATGATTGTGTTTGTAAAAAAAAGCGAATATATTATTACGTTTTCTTATTTTAATTTTTTTCATAAATATAATATCTATGTCAAAACCTTTGTTTTGAAGTTTTCATTCAATTCATCAATAGAATTGCAGTTAGGTTCATTAAAAATATTAACTTTAACGATTTCTTTGAATTAAAAACCTAAATGACCTTCAATTTTGACATTAGAATGGCTTGATCATTAACCATTTAAGGACAGTCCTGACCCAAGAGTGAATGGGCATTACTAATAGACGTGAGCTTTTCAATATGTCAATACTAATGGAAAAATCACTCATTGAAAAGGCAGAAACAAACTTTTTTATAAAAGAAAATTTATTTCCATAATATTTAAAAATAAAAGAAACTTCTAAATAAAAGTTGACTTAAAGGCTTTAAAAAAAATTTAATTTTCAAGTAAGTTAAAAAAAAAAAAGGAAAATAAATATATTATTTTTTTGTTTTAATAGTTAAACAATATCTAATACTATTGTAATATTCTATCATGATATATTGCATTCATAATCTAAGCTTTCATTTTATATCGTTCATATACTAACAACAACAACAACAACAACAACAACAACAACAATAATAATAATAATAATAATAATAATAATAATAATAATAATAATAATAATGATGATGATGATGATGATGATGATGATGATAATAATAATAATAATAATAATAATAATAATAATAATAATAATAATAATAATAATAATAATAATAATAATAACAACAACAACAACAACAATGTAAATCTAATTTAATTATCACAATAAATATTTCAATAGTATTAAAACAAGTATTTGCATGTATATTATTTTAAAGGATATTCATGTTAAAATTTTTACTTATAATGTAATAGACGATTTGTCTGAGAGTCTTTGGTTACATCAATTGTATTATGGACATGACCTTTTTAATGTTTTGTTACAAATTATTGTTTTTGTTTTTTTCACACTAAAATATACTAGTAATTAAGTGCAGGTTATTAAATTGCTTTTGAGAATGAGAAGGGGTTTGACAAATTCATAATCTTAAAAAAAAGGAAAAATAATTTATTGATTGAAAGAAAAAAAATATTTTCCTTGATTCAGTCTGATAGTTTGATAAATTAATAGATTGGTAAAGTCTGGAACTGTACATTCATAGATTGTGGCTGAAGTGTTTCATTTTTGGTCCTGAAACAACTTATGAAATTCCAATAAATAATTATTTGATTTTTTTTTTAATGTGATAAGAAGTTTTTAGAAAACAGTATTAAAATTTTAGATGTTATTCTTAATCTCAAGTCATATTTTTTAGTGACAAAATTCATAATGTTCACATTTGTAACTGGAAACAGAAATTGTCTGAAAAATAATAAATAATGAAAAATAGTCAACTACCTTTTCTATACTTAGTTTAATTTACATAAGATAAGACTGTGTGTGCACCATGTAATTTATTATACTATTATATTGTTATACTCATTGAAATAAGATTGTTAACTAATCTCACCTGAAAAACTTTGAAGTAAAATTCTCATAGTTTAATATATTGAATGTACAATTGTGCTCAATATGCTTCTTCAGGGATTAATGAGAATAATATGATGTTATAAGCAATTAACCATAATATTACATTTTGTTTCATTTGGTTTGTCTACCTATAAATAAGTCATTGAGTATTTAAGTACACAAAGTTAATGTTGTTTGCGGAAAATCCATACTGTAGAATTTTTTAATGTTTTGTGAAAAATAATGCAACTAAATGTATGACTTTTTATGAAAGATATATTATTATATAGTGAATTATATATCCAGTAAAGGAAAATGTTCTAATAATGAATGATACATAATGAAAGAGAAAAATGAAAGATAAAAATATCATTTTAATTAGCCTACAGATTTAGGTACTACCTTCTAAATAAAGTATGTCCTTTTTGGATAACCTAAAATTTATTATGGGTAAAATGTAATAATAGACTATTCATTACACTACACAACTAATATCACAAATGGAACTAAATATCAGTAAATACCCCCCCCCCCCGATTAGCTAACTAAAAATGCAATGAAAGTATTATAAATGAGCAGGGATAGTTGAACTGTGACTGCATCACTTATTTGGAAACTATATATAATCAATATAATTATGAACCAAGTGATTTTCTCCACATACGTTTTATATATTTGGACAATCTAAATACACAGAGTAAATATTATATTTGGACAATTTAAAATATAAGTTATGAATAACTAAGTTAATCACAAATGACATTATAATAGTTTAAATCTACATGTACAATCGACTCATAAATATGTAAATGAATGCCAATGAGTCCATAATGGATGCTCTTGCTTGGAAAATAATATACAATTTATTAAATAATGTTTTATTTGTTGTTAATATGATATTACTTCGAATGTACTCTTCAATAAATTAAAATAGTTTTATAATGATTCATGCAATAATAAATCGAAACACCTAGATTAATAACAACATTATAAATTTATTTAAAAAAAAACATTAATTTATTTCTGGTTACTAAAATAAAGTTTATTTTTAACAGTAATTATCTTTATGTAATGTACATTTAAACTTTATCCATATTAGAATATATCATATATAGTTTATAATAAATTTTAAATGACTATGGTCAAGAAAGGGTTTACTATAGATTTTCTTTCATGCATGTAAAAACAAAATATATACGAAAAAACTTTTATATTATTATCTTTTTAAAAGTAATATTTTTGTATAAAGTTATTAAGTTATGCAAATACTATTTATAATTGATATTTTACTTTACTTGATTTTTATTATTGAAATTATCAAATAATAAACCGAGATTGCATTGTAATCAATACTATTCATTTAAAAGAATTATGTTATAAATATTTATAAATATTACCATTTGAGTTTTAACTGTTGTTGATGAGTGATACTTTTATTTAAACATATATTAGTATTACCATATATAAACCTTTGATTTGATTTTTTTTTTTAGTTTATAACAATTGCTGAATCCTCCTCCATGCTAATACACACATATAAGGCTCTATAAACATGTTGATCCCTAAATGTTACACAAGACAATAAACACACCTACCGGTTATTATTTTTTTCTTTGTTAATTGTCCACAGAAAAACTGTAAACAGAATAAGTTTAAAGTTGGCCATATTAGTATACTGATTGAAGTACAAGAACAATGGATAAATCAGTCAACAAAAATTTTCTCATACACCATCCATCAATCTCCACAGTGGTGTTCTTTCACTTTTTATTTATAATAAATCATATGCCATTTATATTTTCAATATTTGTGCCTTTATATTAGAGTGTCTGTCCACTTTTTAAATCAATAGCCTTTTTCACCTTTTCTTCTAATTTTACAAAGTCCTAGAATGTCTCATATAATATGAGACAGTTCTCCTTCTAATTCTTGCAATCTTCCTTCAGTTGAAAGTGATCTGCAGTTGTAAGTACCTAAACAATAAGTCATTATCAAATGGCAGACTGGGTCCACAATCAGGGGTATTTTATCAACCTCTGCCTTGGCCAATATAAACTGTCTTGGTTGAGGACTTTACAGTCTTCTGGGGAAAATGATCATGATTTATTTTTGTCTATCATGATTGAATATATCTATTGGATAACTATATATCATTTACATATACATTCATTCTGTCTTATCAGGCAACTGAGTAGAAAGACCATGGCATTTTTTGATCTCATTACACTGGTTAATGCATGCTGATAAGCAGCCCATCAATGTTCATATACTATATGAATAATAACATAGTAATAACATATGCAATGACAAGAATGTATGGAGTGGACATGAGATAATTGTCGTGCTTAATCCATTTAAGTCATCCAAGAGGAATCAAAGACACTACCTTCAGTTAATAGCAAACTTCTTTCTGCAAACTTAAAACTATATTTCTCTATTAAACTGAAAATATAAATTCCTTAGATATATTATCTATAATAGGACATCTGTAAGGCCCAAAAACTTACTAACTTTTTTATATCATCATTAATTCTGAGATTTCAATAAACAATTTTAATTAAACTGCATAATCCTTAGTATATGAAATATCTATGAATAAAAATATAAGCACAACTCTTAATCTCACATATAAAAATATGGATATATTATTCAAATATAAAATATATACAGCCTGATATACCTTTTCAATGTATCTTATGAGGAAGTTGTAAAATAATTCCTGAAAGAAAATATTAAATGATTATATTAAATATTAAACATTACACATTAATACAAGACATTACATACATATTTATAAATGATTGTTACGAGGACAAACAACAATCAATTTAATCTCCAATATGCATTGCATACTAAATATTTATAGCATATGTGTACAATGCATTTTAATTAAAACAACAACAGATAGATTTAATGACAAATTATTTGTAGTATATTATTACTTATGTTAATGAATTGAAATTTAAAATCAATATCTTTATATAATGTACATATATAAGGTATATGAATTATATACCAACAGAAAAAAAAAAATAATAAATGACATTTAGCATTTTACTATTAATATTGATGAGTTAAAAGTTTAAATCGATATACTTATATTATTATTATCATCATTATCATCAAGGATTATCAATCCACTGCAGGATGAAGGTCTCTCTAAGTTAAATTCTCTCTAAGTTAAATTAATCTTTTCTGATCCTTAGCTTCTTTTCTCAACACCACCTCTACACACTTTCTTATTTTATCTATCAATCTTACATATGGTCTATTTCTGGGTCATTTAAAATCTCTTGGAATCCAGTTTAGGATCTCAATTGTCCATTTATTATCATCTCCTCTATCAATATGTCCAGCAGAACTCTACTTCAGTCTTTTATTTTTTAATGAAGTCAGTAACAATTGTTTGTTCTCTTACCCATATATATATTTTTTAAATCATTTCTTGTATCTTCCAACATGCATCGATCCATACATATTTCAATGGGCTGCAGTCTCAATATTACTCTTCTATGAACTGTGCAAGTCTCAGATTCATAAGTAACAACTGGCAAAAACCTTTAATTTAAAATCTTTCATTTTTAACAAATAGGCATATTTCCTTTTAGTATCAAGTTATTTGTACTAAAAGCACTTCAACCAAGTTTAATTCTATAATTAATTACATACATTATGTTTCAATCTATATTAATAATCTAACAAAATTATTTGTAAGTGTTAACTTCTTTTAACTCATCATAATCAATTTTTATCTTCATATTTTGAGAGAATCCATTAAACATTACTTTAGTCTTTTTAACATTTATCTTTAGTCCTACTTTCCTACTTTCATCTCATAACTCCTGCAACAATTCCTGCAGCTATGAAACATTTTTTTTGCAAAAACAACTACATCATCTGCAAAATCTAAATGACTTAAATAATCTCCATTTATTTTCACTCTTTTAGCTTCCCATTTTAATCACATCATACTTCTTGCAGCACTGCTGTAAAAAGTTTTGGAGATATGGAGTCACCCTATCTTACACCCTTCTCAATATTGATTTTTTTAGTATCATTATGTAATTTAATTGTTGATGTTGCATTTTTATAAACAGTCTTTAAAATATGACAATATTCTGGATCTATACCTTGATGATCCAATGTTTTAACCCCTAAAGAAAAGTTTATAGAATCAAATGTCTTATCATAATCTACAAAGCTAAATCATAATGACAACTCATATTCATTTATCCTTTCTATAATTACTCTCACTAACTGGATGTTATCTACTGTACTAAAACCATTTTTAAATTCATCTTGTTCTATTTGTTGGTTGAAATCCAATGTTTTTTGTAGACTAGTTGTAATTATTTTGATAAATATTTTGTACGAAATTGATAAAAGGCTGATGGGTCTGTAATTTGTAATATCTTCTTTATCACTTTTTTAAATATTAATATTATTATTGCATTCTTCCAATCATCTGTTACATCTTTATCAGACATTTGGTATATAACTTAGCTATTTTTTATATTGCTTCACTTTCTTCATTTAATATATCAATTATAATTCTGTCATTACCTGGAACATTTTCTTTCTTCATACATTTAATTACATGTCTCACTTCATCATTTAAATTTCAGGACAATTTAAAAGATGTAATAGATATGGGAGGTACTTGTTCTTTGTTACTCTATAATTCTTGATAAAAGTCATTCAGCCATTTTTTTTGTTATTGCAGATCTAAATTTCCTACCAGTACCAAAACTGTGTTTTACACTGTTGAGACTTTTATTCTCTTCTACAGTTTTTATTGCTAGTTCACAGTTGTACTTTCTTACATCATTTTTACCTCTTTTCTGCACCATTTTACAAAATTCGAGATATTCAATTTTTTTAATGCATCAATTTTGTATATCTTCATATTTCTTCTTTTCATCATAAATTCTGTAGTCTTAGTAGACATTTATTGGTCAATTGCTGTTTTTTTACCAGCTATCTTTGTTGTAGTTTTTAAAAGTGTATCAATTATTTACATATTAATTTCATTCAAATATGAAACATGTTCAAAATCTACTTTTACTTGAAACCGATTTGTAAGTTTTAATTTAAATTCATTCCAATGTTTCTGAAGATTAGGAATATCAACTGTAAATATTGTTTTTCTTAATAAGGTTTGTCTCTCCAGTTTTGCATTAACATGTATCTGGCATCTTACTAGTCGATGATCACTTCCTGTAATAAATTTATTAAGAACATTATAATATTGAAATATGTATTTTGTATTAGTCAAAGTATAATCCAATTCTGCTGTATCTTTCTTTGGATACTTCCATGTCTATTTCCTTTTAACCTTTTTCTCAAAATAGTATTTTTTTTTCTGCAACTGCACAAGTCTATGTCTTCTGTCATTTCTATTACCATAACCAAATTTACCTACAGCACTTTCCTCTTTCATTTGTTTACCAATTCTAGCATTAACATCTTCCATAACAATTTTAAAATGTTTACACTGATCAAAAGACTTTTGCACATCCATATAGAAATCTTCTACTACTTCATCTCTAGGAGAATTGGTTGGGACATAAACCTGAATTATATGCATTTGGTATCTGTTATTAAGTTGTATAACTAATCTTGCCATTCTTTCCAATATACCATAAATCTCCACAATATTGTTTTTCCTCTTTATATTTATAATGAATTCTACTCAACTTGTATTTCCAATATTTGTACCTTTATAATGGAGTTACATGTCAACTTTTTAAATCAATTGTCTCTTCACTTTTTCTTCTAACTTTACAAAGTCCAATAATGTCTCATTTAGTATAAGATAGTTCTTTTTCTAATTCCATGCAACCTTCCTTCAATTGAAAATGATCTGCAGTTGTAAGTAGCTAAATAAAAAGATATCAAATGAGAAAGTGGGTTGACAATAAGGGGATTTTTAGCATCCTCATCTTTTTGTCACAAGTGCCGCCTTGTTTGGTGAACATGCAGCCTCCTGGGAATAAGGAGCTTGTTTAATTTTTTTGTCTCATATAATTTGTATATATTGGGAAAATATTTATCATTTACACAAACATTAATTCTGCCTTATCAGGCAAGTGAGAAGAAAAACCATGGTGTTTCTTTATCTGAAACTCAAAGACAAAAAAGCCAATTAGATCACCATGCTGGCTAATGTGTATTGGTGAGCAACCCATCCATGTTTGTATACTATATAAATAATGACATAGTAATAACAGCTGCAAAGACAAGAACTTATGGAGTGGACATTAGGAATTTGCCCTGTGCAGTTCCATTAAGGCCTCCAAAAGGAATCAAATGGTCTCTTTTCAGTTAATAGCAAACTCATTTCGGCAGCCATTTATATTATATACATATATAAATATTAGTGGCTGTAGAAATTATGTACATATAAAAATGGATAAATATAAAATCAATCATATACAAACAAAGAAAAAATGATCAAATTAATTGTCATTTAATCTTCTGTTTTTTTTTTTTGTTCTTTAAAAGTATGACAACTATTTAATAGATCTTTATCTATTCTGGAATACATTGAATTAATATGTAAGAGAATTTGATATAAGGAATGCATGAATTCATGAACTATGTGTAGATAATTGCCTTGGTAGATTTTGTATCCATGTTAGATTATAGTGGATTAATTGAGAGTGGCATACTGACTTTAAATACTTAGGTAATAGTTATATTGATTTACTGTACATGAACAGCTATTCATTTTTTCGGTTGTTTTCCACTCAAATCCATGCCTAATATAATTTTCTTTTTTTGCAATGGATGTTACTTATACAGTAAGATAAGAAAAAGAAAATTAAATCCCTCTAGTCTGTAGTTAGTGGTTACCTTGCCATTCCTAATGACATCGTACCCAATAGAATATTATGATTATGCACAATAATTGTATATTAAACAGCCACAAAGATTTGCTAGCATTTCTTAATGGCAATTGTGAATAATCTTTTTTTGTTGTTATATTATTTAGATTGGTCTTTAACTTTAGGACAAGTTAAAACAAATTCTTTTGTCTGTTGTCCAATTCGCCCCTAGTGAATTTTTCCGTAAGTATTATATGTTAAAATGTATGTACAAGAGTATATTTTAGTATAATATTTTTTTTTCTAAAAATTTGTGCTAAAAGTTGGAAAATTCGAAATTTCCACATTTATAATAGACATAAGTCCTGCCCTGACATGTTTAGTCATTGTCTGTTGCCAAAACTGTAAAATGTTTGGTGCTTTATGACATTGGAGTTTTGAATGATGCAAAAACATGTTTATTTGCAAATTTATTAAGCTTTTAGATATTTTTTAAATAATTTGCATTATATTTATTATATATCAGGAAATAAAAATTATTAATAACTATTTTTGAATTTGAAGTACTTTATTTTCAAAAATATAACATTATCTTAACAGGTAATCTATATATGACCTGAAGCAAATTAGAAAAGTAGCTTTGACATAAACAAACTACTTAAATTTACAACTAAGAAAATATCAAAACTTTGCAATAAATATTGAAAAAATTTAAACATTTAAAGCATAATTTGTTAGATATAAAAATAAAATAATTATCCATTTCAAATGTTTAAAACTATTAAAAATTAAGAAATATTTAATTGATTTTTATTAACTGAAAATAATCTTTTTAGAAATGATAACATGTAACATCTATGTTTTGATTGGGATCTCATTTTTTAAATATTTACAAAAACAAAATGTGAACATTTAAAATTTATTTCAGTAGTATAAACAGGAATTTCTATCAAATAAAGTCAAATTTATTATTTTTTGAAAACAAATAATCATTTTATCATATATTTTATGTTGACAGTATGAGACAAAGTAAAATGTCAGGAATAACTAAATACAGTAGTGTTAAAGTTACAAGCAAATGAACAAAAAAAAAGACTACTGCTTAATTTGGTTGCTAGACTTATAAGATAGTCAAATTTCATTAATTGATAATTACATATGTAAAAGTTTCAATGTGTAATTATATATATATATATATATATATATATATATATATATATATATATATATATATATATATATATATATATATATATATATATATATATATATATATATATATATATATATATAAGAAACTTCAGATGATGAATACATTTGATCTTTGGGATAGATATCCCTCATGCATGATATGATAATAAATAAATCAAGGCAAGTTTAATTAACTCTAAAAATATGTTAAATAGATAAATGCAAACTTTCATTATCATGATAAATAAATGTTCAAATATCAAGCTTTAATATACAAAGAGATAAAGAGAGTGGTGCTAAGTTGCTAAGTTGATAGGTAGACTGGAATATGATAGCCTCCATGATGTCATATCCACATCTTATAATAAGGGAACAATGGGAATATATTTACTTTTACAAAGTTAACTGGGTCATGGACTAAAGGAACGAGCATATTCATATAACTCTTAGGAACTCTCATTAACAAGCAGGAACAATCCATTGTACTTGTAACAAGAAAAGAACAAGACCCCATGCATCTGAAAACTGTAAGGTTCCCTCATTTGTGTGGAACTTGGAGAAATGGAATCCACCAAATTAAATATTCTAAAACAGGGATATATGCCTAATGAAAAAATGCAGTAACATAATCTTGAAAATGGACAGCCTAGGAATGGTAAATTTTTATAATATAATAAACATTTGGACTTAAAACTATACAAAATAAAACACAAATAGTCTTGTCATAAGTTTATAATATATAAATCTCTATTATATAGATAGACTAAATCAATCTACACAATTATCAAAATATTTTTAAAAATATATAAATATATTAATCCCTGCTTAACTAGAGACCCACCCCATAGAACTCACATTTATACAAAATTACTGATGTGATGGTCTGTAGTGATAATAAATTAAATTGTGTTAAAAGTTTTAAAAAATTAATCTATTGAAACATACAGTATACTCATATTAAAACAGGCAATCCTTTCTATATGTATTACCACTCAATGCAAGCCAGAATAATCAAAGAATGCCAGAAGGCTTGTGCATAATATCCCAATCTAGTGCCTACTCATTAATATAAATAGCCAGACTAGTTTTTGGCTTATGTCCTTCATCAGTGAGGCGCCTCAGAACTGATAGCACTGCACCTTAATGTTAGGATGTAATGCAACCCTCCAGCAGCTATCTTTTATCTCTACTTTACTGTAAAGCTATGAGTCTTAAATTGAAAACACAGTAATAGTTTCAATCCAAGCTCATTAGCCTATATAATCATATAGGTCTGAACTCAGTTCAGTATCCATACATTTTGATGATAGTTTAGTCCAAAAAGTAATATATATATATATATATATATATATATATATATATATATATATATATATATATATATATATATATATATAATATATATATATATATATATATATATATATTAATTCTAATGTTTTCATGGAAAAGATGTCATATTATTATTACTATTTGCGGGATATTCCGTGTAGTGAAAAAGCTAAATGCTGACATTTCAGTACAATATCAAGTACCTTCCTCAGAGCATCCTCTTTCTCAAATCATAAGAACGCATGTGAAATTTAAAATCGTTTTTATCGTTTTCTTTCTCCTCATATTTAAATTCTATTGGTTGAGAAGTTTTAAAATTTATTTTCTCTTCCAATAGTTTCTTCCAAATGTTGTTAATCTTCTTTAACTCACACCTTTCATTTATGCTCTTGGGACTTTTAAAAATCTCTATAGCTTCTTTAGCAATCTCTGGTCATATTGTTCAATTTTTGCTAAAATATTTGTTTTTTCAAAATTGATATCATGATTTGTTAATTTAATATGAGAATAAATGGCTGATGAATTGGATTTTTCTCTCACTGACAGAATGTGTTCTTCCTTTCTAATATTTATTCTATCATTAGTCTGTCCTATATATGTATGTGGACAAACCCTACATGGAATTTCATACACACCATGACACTCCAAAGCAATTTTATCTTTAGGAAGAGGAAACATTTCACTAATTTTTTTATAAGTAGTGTAAATTGTGTGAATATTATTATTCTTTAAAATATTACCAATTCTATCAGTTACTCCTTTAATATATGGCAAAATTGTCTTAATTTTTGATGTATCAAAATCTTTTTTTCTTTTGATATGTATAAGCCCTATTAATAATTTTGTAATTAAAACCATTATGAAGAAGCATTTTATTAGTAGCAAAAAGGTCCCGGTAAAAATGGCTATCATCAGAAAGTCTCTTTGTTCTATCCAATAATGTCTTTGCCACAGAAAATAGTTGTACAGGATGGTGATGAGAGGAAAAATGCAGATATCTCCCAGTGTGTGTTGGTTTTTTATATATACCATGGGATAAAGAACCATCTTCCCTTCTTTCAATCAAAACATCTAAAAAAGGTAAATGATTATAATTTTCTATTTCCATGGTAAATTTAATATTGTTGTGAAGAGAGTTTAAAAAATTAAAAAAAGGCATCAAGAGCATGCTTACCATGAGGCCAAATAACAAAGGTATCATCAACATACATCAGCCATATAGATGTTTTTTTTAACTGCTAAAGTCAAAATTTTATTTTCCAAATCCTCCATAAAAATAGAAGCTAATGCTGGAGAAATTGGTAAACCCATAGCTAGACCTGATGTTTGTTTATACATCTGCCCATCAAAAACAAAAAAATGTATTCGATAAGCAGTGTTCAATCAAAACCACAGCAAAATTTACAACTGAATATTTTTTAAAACTTGAATCGCTTCATTTACAGGTACACTAGTAAAAAGTGAAACAATGTCAAAACTTACCAAAATATCATTCTTAGTCAATTTAATATCCCGGATAAGCTCAAGAAAATGATTAGCATTTTTAACATATGATGACATCGTTGTTAAATGCGGCTGTAAAAAAGAAGTCAAAAAACGACCTAGTGTATGTGTAGGTGAACCAACTGCACTTACAATCGGTCTCAATGGAATATCTGGCTTGTGAACTTTTGGTAAACCATATAATTTTGGATAAAAAGAAGATTTTTCCCTCGGAGTAAGTTGTATCTTTGTTTCTAAATCTAGATCAGTAGAATAAATTAATGCTTTCGTTTTCTTTTCAAGATAAGTCATAGGATCTCTATACATTTTTTTATAAATATTATCATTTAATAAATCATGTATTTTTTTAAAATAATCAGCCTTATTTAAAATTACTGTAGTATGACAAATCTATTACTATTCTTCCGGCAGATAAGGGTAATACTACAGTAATTTTAAATAAGGCTGATTATTTTAAAAAAATACATGATTTATTAAATGATAATATTTATAAAAAAATGTATAGAGATCCTATGACTTATCTTGAAAAGAAAACGAAAGCATTAATTTATTCTACTGATCTAGATTTAGAAACAAATATACAACTTACTCCGAGGGAAAAATCTTCTTTTTATCCAAAATTATATGGTTTACCAAAAGTTCACAAGCCAGATATTCCATTGAGACCGATTGTAAGTGCAGTTGGTTCACCTACACAGACACTAGCTCGTTTTTTGACTTCTTTTTTACAGCCGCATTTAACAACGATGTCATCATATGTTAAAGATGCTAATCATTTTCTTGAGCTTATCCGGGATATTAAATTGACTAAGAATAATATTTTGGTAAGTTTTGTCATTGTTTCACTTTTTACTAGTGTACCTGTAAATGAAGCGATTCAAGTTTTAAAAAATATTCAGTTGCCTAATTTTGCTGTGGTTTTGATTGAACACTGCTTATCGAATACATTTTTTGTTTTTGATGGGCAGATGCATAAACAAACATCAGTTCTAGCTATGGGTTCACCAATTTCTCCAGCATTAGCTTCTATTTTTGTGGAGGATTTGGAAAATAAAATTTAGACCTTAGCAGTTAAAAAAACTTCTATATGGCTGAGGTATGTTGATGATACCTTTGTTATTTGGCTTCATGGTAAGCATGCTCTTGATGACTTTTTAAATTTTTTAAACTCTCTTCACAACAATATTAAATTTACCATGGAAATAGAAATTAATAATCAATTACCTTTTTTAGATGTTTTGATTGAAAGAAGGGAAGATGGTTCTTTATCCCATGGTATATATAAAAAACCAACACACACTGGGAGATATCTGCATTTTTCCTCTCATCACCATGCTGAACAACTATTTTTTTGTGGCAAAGACATTATTGGATAGAAAAAAGAGACTCTCTGATGATAGCCATTTTCACCAGGACCTTTTTGCTACTAATAAAATGCTTCTTCATAATGGTTTTAATTACAAAATTATTAATAGGGCTTATACATATCAAAAGAAAAAAGATTTTGATACATCAAAAATTAAGACAATTTTGCCATTTATTAAAGGAGTAACTGATAGAATTGGTAACATTTTAAAGAATAATAATATCCACACAATTTACACTATTTATAAAAAAAAATAGTGACATATTTCCTCTTCCTAAAGATAAAATTGCTTTAGAGTGTCATGGTGTATATGAAATTCCATGTAGGGTTTGTCCACATACATATATAGGACAGACTAATCGTAGAATAAATATTAGAAAGGAAGAACACATTCTGTCAGTGAGAGAAAAATCCAATTCATCAGCTATTTATTCTCATATTAAATTAACAAATCATGATATCAATTTTGAAAAAACAAATATTTTAGCAAAAATTGAACAATATGACCAGAGATTGCTAAGAAAAGCTATAGACATTTTTAAAAGGCCCAAGAGCATAAATGAAAGGTGTGAGTTAAAGAAGATTAAGAACATTTGGAAGAAATTATTGGAAGAAAAAATAAATTTTAAAACTTCTTAACCAATAGAATTTAAATATGAGGATAAGAAAACGATAAAAACGATTTTAAATCTCACATGCATTCTTATGATTTGAGAAAGAGGACGCTGTGAGGAAGGTACTTGATATTGTACTGAAACGTCAGCATTTAGTTTTTTCACTACATGGAATATACCACAAATAGTAATAATAATATGATATATATATATATATATATATATATATATATATATTATTATCTATTTGTATATATATATATATATATATATATATATATATATATATATATATATATATGTAGGAAGATTCCACAGATTTATATAAAAATACCCACGTTTCAGTGTGATTCCATTATTACAATTACACACAAAACATGACACTAATTGAATAAAATAAATAATAAATATATATTAATAACATTATTATATACGTTTTAAATAAATGGGAAATTTTGTTTATTAATTTGATGTATGACATTATTTAGATGTGATTTTTTAATCTCTAGTGTTTTTTATTCAATAGGAATGAATGAGTAAAAAAGATTGGGTTTCACATTTACTTATATTTTTATCAAAATTATTTATTTTAAAGCAATATTTTTTTTTATTTATGTAAGTGCTTGCAAATATTGCTTGTTATAATTTATAATGTTACTATCTATTATCTAATCTTGTTATTTGCATTTTTGTCATTGATTTATTTAGATTATTTAATAAAGATGCATGATTTACTGAATGATTTCAAGATATACATCGTTATATAAAGTGATGCTAGACAAAGTGCCAATTATTTGCATAGAAGTGTCAATTATGAATTTGTTTGTAAGATTATTTAGGATTAAACTGTCAACATTCAAGATAAAATAAATTTCATCTTTAAATTTTTTTAACATCAAAAATTATTTCTGTATATTTAGTCATTTTAAATTATTGATGACATTTAATAAAATGTCATCAATAATTTAACTTAAGACTTTTAATGCATTCTTTTGTTTTTTATTAATATTTAAGTAATAAAAGTTAACTTACAGATATAAACATAAAAAGACAATTAAAAATTATGTTCATTTTATAATAATAATAGTTTGAAAAATGTTAAAATATAATTAGCAATATTAAGACTCTAATTAGTAATTTCAATCAATGATCAATGTATATAATATTTAAAAAAAAAACGACAAAAATAATAGATTAAGCAGAAATTTTTTTTTAAACTAACATTTTGATATTGGTGAAATTTATATTTAAATTAAAACACAAATTAATGCAAAATGTATATATTCTGAGCTTTTGGATTTATGATTCTTTCATGTTTCAAGAAAAAAAAAATTTCTTATTGTAAACCCAAATTCTCCTAAAATACTAAAAATAGATAGTTCTGTGCATTAGATTTACAAATTTATATATAAGTACTGTTTTTTCTGTAATTTTATTTATAAGTATGTGACCAACTAATTGACTACATTAAAAATTGCATTTGAAAGGTTATTTTAACAAAATTGAAAAATTAATATTACATTTACTAATATAGTCCTTTTATTGTAATTCATTGATTTATAAATAAATTGAATTTTGTAATAGATTTCAATGCTGAAATCATAATACATAATTTTGATATTTAAAAACCATTTTATGGAAACAAAATTGTGTGTTATTTTTTTATTGATTTAGATGTGCAAGAATAAAATATAAATAAATATAAATAATAATCAAGACAAAATATTTTATTTCATTTTCAGATAAAAAAATATAATGAAAATAAATTTTCATTCATGTTATATGCTTTAATAAAATATTATTATAGCAAAGATTCAAGAAAAATATTAGATGATGTATTAAAACAACTTTCTAATTACAAAAAAAATATTATTGGTCAGTAAATGGTTAGATTACTAACTTTCTATTGAAAATGTAAATATATTTAAACAAAAACTTGATGAGAATTTCATTTACTTATTTAGAAATAAATATTTAATAATTTTGCAAAAAAATTAAGAAATATGGTATAGATCTACTTTTTTTGTTATTATAATGTCAACAATACCATAAACTCAAAAACATATTAGTGTATAATTTACTATTAAAATTTTATGAAATATGTTATGCTGCTTGAATTACTGATGTATTCTTAAATGTGTACATTACAAAGCTCACCATTATAAAATTGTTATTACTTGAAAATTAATTTAACTTTTTAATAAAAATATATGTCAAAAATGACAAGATCATTTTCTGTTTTTTTTGGCATTAAACATAGTACCACATATTAACTTTTATTTGTTATTTATAACAACATTTTAATGTATAATTATAATTTTATTGTTTCTGAGATTATACTGGTTGTTGAGACTTATGGAACTTAATTATTGCTTTTATTCATAAGAATGTAATGCATTATGAATAAAATATGACTCATTGTTTTTGTTACCCACAAATCCATTCACTTCCCATTCACCCTTAATATTAAAAGAACTCTTAAATAAGTTAATTGCTTCAGAATAATAAATTTTCAATAATAAAGACTCTTTAATTCTTTTTTTGATTTCATTTCTCTCAAAGAAGACAACCTTAGCTTCATCAAAATCAATAGTAGTTTTGATTTTTTTATATATATATATTGTAATTGACGGTATTGTCGATTGCTGTGCTCCATTTAAATCTAACAAAAAGAAGGCCCAAAATATTGGTGCCAATTTACAACTGATTAAATCGATGGATGAAGGTGATGGTTAGGATGATCAATTTGATCTGATAAAATTCTAAAATCCAATATAAATTAATCTGGTCTAGCTCAATCGGGTCGCCATTATATAATAAACCATCATAAAGCACAAATAATCTCTCTTAAAGTTTAATTTACTTAAGTTATATGAAAAATGAAGAAATAATGAGATTATCTGCTCCAGCCATCAACAAAACCGTCAACTACAATATAAATTGCATAGAGCGGTGAAATCAACTACTATTGCCCTATACAATAATATAGGATTAGGCTAACACTTGATTGGCAATCTAATCAAAACCAATCCAATTAATAACTAATCTAGATTCCAATATTTATATTTTATTAGCCTGTTACTGTTATAGTACTTTAACTCCACTTTATTATTTAAAGGTACTGTCTTTATAACTTAATGGATAATTTTCTAAGTACCTGTAATAGCACTTTACAAAACATTGGTTTGCATACAGACATTGTTTAAACGACAAAACAAAATAATAACTGAACCCCAAATATGCATATATCCATGTTAGCAAACGCTAAATATAAAGAGTAAAGAGAAATACTCGCGTCAATAAACGATATACAATTCTTTCTACCTCAACCTATAATTAATAATTTTATGTGGACCTCAACTGGTTTTATTATAGTCTTATAACACTTTGAAAATTTATACACTCATTTAAATGTTTAAACAAATTAATAGACGTCGATAGATTATCAATAAGTTACAAAATAATTTATAAATATCTCTCAATAAAATGATACTTAATTAATGCTTCTTTTAGGTTTTAAACTAAAATATTTCACTGGAGTTTAATATCAATACTCTATTAGCTCATTTCTAATTTTACAATGTCCAATCATATTAATTAAAAATATATCGAGCTTCTCTTGGATGTTTATTCACTTGTGATTAATACAACTTGTTTGAAAACTTTAAATAACTGAATAAAAAATTTTGATTGGCAACAATTAAAACACATGATTATATTTGATATTTCTATAAATGAAAATAATATACAATTAAATCGGTCAATGAAGTTTATTCTCTTCATTTTATAGGAGTTTAAGAAATATTCAAACGAACTACTCCAAACCGAACGATAAAGTATAATCTATTTAGATTTTTATTACGGAATCAGACAAACATGAAATGATTGTCTTTGTAATATTAATTAAGAGACATAACAATATAATAATATGGATATATAATATTTGAATGCAAATATAACTATGAAATTTATATAGAAACAAAATAAAATATTAATAAGCAAAATATACCTTATCTTCTATTTCAATTCGCTTACCAAACTGAGTTTGAATTCTGTTACCTAAGTTGCTCCGCCGTCTTACGCAATCCAAATAAAACCAAAATAAGTAAACTAGTCTTGATATTTAAATTAACTCAATTTATTTAATTATAAAAAAAAAAAAGATTGACAATATTAATGATAGTATACATCCGAAATGTCTTTATATTTTAAATTGGTTGACTAAATAAAATAATCATGTTGCTATATGTATCTCTATATACGTGTTGCAAGAACGTTAACGACACATACAAAAAAAAAAATGAATGAATAAATGATGGGAAAGGTTCTTAGATATTTTACTAAAAAAAAATAAAAATTTACATATACCCTATACCAAAATGTGCAATAAGAGGGTATCAAAGTTTATTCGTTTATCAAAAATAATTACGGATAAATGAATATGAAATAATAACTATATTTGAGTCTTTCCGATCATTTTCATTTAATAATTATATTTCTTTAGATAATAAAAAAAAAATCATATAGTATTACATATAAAAAAATTAACACACATATTTTTCATAAAAAATAAATAATCATACCATATATATAAATCTGTCCATTCACTGTTTATTAGTCTATCGATTGCCTTCATTTATAGTGTAAAGAGGATTTTCTCCGTCCGAAATAGTAATTGTAAACTTTGCAATACTCATTAAAAAGTTTCCTTTTTCTCTTTCCATTCTGTAGAGGTGAGTGTATTTTGACAATCCAGGTTATGAGGTGAATTGATTCATTTGGTTAGTCGGGAGACGATGTCTATGCAAATCCATTTGTCTTTTCTTTATTTATAAAGCATTTTTTTTTTCATAGGTTTCTTTTTTTTTTTTTTTTACATTGTTACCGCTCTCTGAAACATTTCAATTTGTCCGCCCGAATGATTGAACGGGCAGATACTTCTGCTACTACTCCATGTTTTATAGTTTCACAAACCAACAATTTTAATATTGAAAAGGTTCATTTTCTTAAGATACAACAAATAGATTTTTCCTTTACCATACAAAGTGATAATAAGTGTGTGCGTGCTTGAGTGAGTGACTGAGAATGACTGACCAATCTGACCTCTTTTATCTTCTGTCACGTCATTTTTATAGATTCTCTTTCGGACGTTTTTTTTTATCTTTGCGGCCACACACGGTCATAGATAAGAAGACACGGTCATAGATAAGAAGACACACACGAAGATCACATTTAAATTCGATTACAATTTTTTTCTTAAAATAATATTTTACAAACCAAAATATAAAATTGATATAATAACCTTTTTTTAATAACAATATTTTTTTTTTTTAAATATTTTACAAATAAAATATACACAACATAAAAAACATTAAACTGTATGTAATATTGTTACTATGGTGATTGCATTTATATATATAAATGTATAAAATAATATTAATCCTATTTCGTTAAATTTATTATGCTGAATTGCTTACTATGTTATTTTTTTTTTTTATTTTTATATATATATATGTATGTGGATCATCAATTTGAACACTCACAATATATATATATATATATATATATATATATATATATATATACAATATATATATATATATATATATATATATATATTGTGCCCTTTTCTATAGGTCAGTAATAGTTTATAACAGTCAGTTACTAAAAATTTTAAATTTTAGAATATGTTCTTTTAATACATTAATTATAGTTTGTCGATTATATTTTTAAAGTACAATTTAAAGCTAAAGCAAATATGTAGTATATAAAATTATGGCGAATTATTTAAAATTAGTTAAGTAAAGTTTAAAATATTGTTTCATATGGTTGTAAAAGCTGGCCATATTAAATAACACAGCTATAAATATTAAAAGTATATTTAATAAATTCGATTTTAATAGTTTAAAACTGATAATTTAGTAAATGCTATGTTTAAATTTATAGTCATATTTAATAGTCAAAACTAATATAGTATATTTTAAAAATAAACTTTATGATGGTGAAAATTATATTTAATTCTATATTTTCTAAATTGTTCTTCCAATTGTTTTTTATTATTATTTTATATAATATAATAAGTGTATCAATTTTATAAATCTGGGCAGAGAAATAGATTGAAAATCATCTGTCAAAGTTATTGATCATGTGACTTGTATATTACATACGTTCACACACACGCGTGTTTGAATTAATAACAAAGTTTAAAATATTTTAAAAGTTATATTATAGAATTGGATAGAATTATTGCCTATCATAAAAGTAAATAGTATTAAACATTAAGTTAACTATCGCATGTAATGTTTTAAATAATGTAATAAAGACGAATACATTCATAATATAAAAATGAAATGGTTTATTTAAATAAAAATAGATAAATTGAATATTAATAAATGGAATAAGTTATTAAATGTTATTTTAAAAGTTATTTTAAAAGATTAAAATAATTTAAATAAAGTTATAATTGAATTAAAAGTGGTATTTTAAATAATATTTTCAGTTCATTACGTCACAATTTCTAATTTTGAAATTTAATTCTACTATAAACTAAAAATTTGTAAATTTGTTCTCAAGTTAAAGTAAAAATCAACCAAATCAAATGAGGTATTCTAACAGACTATAAATATGAATTGCACAGGGGTATAGGAGGAGATTAATAATGTATTGAAACTGGAGAAAGGTAAATTATAACTATCAAAAAGATAGTATTTTTTAAATCTTTTATTTTAGTCAATTTTTTTTTTTAGTACTTTCTTATCATTTTATTTGCAAAAAATTAATTGATAATTATTTTAAAATATTTTTTTGAAAAAGAGAGTTTTAAAATATAATAATTTAGAAACTTCGTGGAAATGATTTTCTAATTTTTAAAAGTTACTTGCCAGAATTATTTTATCTAAAAGTTTAACCTAAACTTTGCAATAAAGGATGGATATACTATGGAATAAAATGAATATAAATTGTAATACTATAAAAATGTTTGGAATATTTATTGATACAGCTTTATTAATACTTCACCGAAGAACTGTTCTGGTACAAAAAAACCACAGCTCGAACATTATACGGAGTCTAAAAAAAAATGTATTGAAATGTATTATTTGTAAGCTGATCCAAGATTTATCTTTTAAATAGTAATAAGACAATTATATTTAAAGAATTATTTTATATAATATGATATTTAAAGAAGTAAAATCTTATATCCTTTCTGAAGGTAACATTTTTTTTTATTTTTTAAAAGAGATTTATAAAAATACCAAACGAAAGTTTAAATGTATTAAGAAGGAAACTTATATAAAAAAGTGAACACATAGTTGAATAAAAGATGGATCCATGGAAATACAAATAGTACTTAAAAATTAATTGAATATTTTTAAAGTTAAATTAGATGGATTGATGCATCGGATACGCAGAGAATATTGGTAGAGAAGATTAAGAAGCTTCACGGGATTAATTAATATTATGATTTAATAATTATCATCCTAAATACTAAAACCAAGGATTATTTTCTATAAATTTTACTAAATGGATTAATAATTATTTTTATTTTAAACTTTAACACGCTTGGATGAGAACATTTTAAAAACTCTAGAGAAAATAATAAGCATTTTGGACTTATTAGGAACAATCGTCAAGAAAATATGTAATTTTAGTTTTGATTCCTTTTATTTTGTTAACCTAGTTTAAATCTAAATTTTTATATAAGATTAGGAAAAACATAAAAACATTAATTTATTAATATTAAAATTTTATAATATAACAATCTAATAATTTAGCTAAAAATATTTTAATATAAACTGTATGGGTGTGATTTTTTTTTATATCTGCAATGCTCAAGTGGATAAAGGAAGCCTACTGAACACGATGACTAGATAAAGATTATTGATAATAATAATAATAACTATTGATAATTTATAGTGTATATTTTTTTGTTTTCTTTAGATCATCCATAAATTGGAAGAATGAAGTGTAAATATTTTTTTACTTATATGTACCGCATTTCATACAACATTTTAAAAAAACATTATGAGATAGGATTGATTTGAAAATATGCATGCGACAATTATTTTTTATTAGTAATATAATCCAACATAACAAATAATTATGTGATTCTTTTAAAATTTTCATGTTATGGGATATTCAAATATTGTCTAAGTAGATTGTATATGATTAAACATACAGAGCAATGAAGTAAGCAACTTTTCTAATGGAATCGTAAGATTGTTTAACTATTAATGAATTTTATTTATTGTTTTGTAAATGCAGATAGTTATTTATCGATGTAAGATGTGAAAAATATTGATAAATAAT
This sequence comes from Epiperipatus broadwayi, assembly GCA_028023455.1. NCBI lineage: Eukaryota > Metazoa > Onychophora > Udeonychophora > Euonychophora > Peripatidae > Epiperipatus > Epiperipatus broadwayi. The sequence continues at coordinate 522,991 of JAQFVV010000423.1, read as the reverse complement.
GTTGAGATAGTGGCTTGGAAGTACTTAGTGAACAGAAAACCACGATGATGTTTTAAGAAATAGGATGTTATAAGGAATGGAAATAATATTTAGTCTTTATGTGAATATCAGCATAGTTAACACAGCCCTATGACTGTTACACATTTTATTTGGACAGTGTTTATATTTCTTTAAATATTTGATGTACTAATAAAGCTGAAGAACTAGCTTTAACATCGTCCCTGTACTAGAAGATATTAGGCAGGTAAATGTCATACCTCTTCGCACTGTACCATGATTTTTGAGATATGTTAAAAGTAATACTCTAGCTTTCTTCCTTAATCCTATGCATCTGTTGCTATCTTTATTTCATGTAACTGCATCGTTCAGTAAGATATATTTAAGAGAAATGATAAATAATTTAGAACTTAGGTTATGCTATCGTTTTGTATAAGATTGGTTTATTTGCTTAGAAGGAATAGGACGTTATAACTTAAAATTGAAGATCCAAAGTATCCCAAGGAAAGAAAAGAATCATAGAATATATTTTGAATTTTATTTCGGAAATGAAATATAAACTTTTTTAAAATAAAGTATCTAAGCAAAGATATTTTCTTTAAAGTGATAATAATTTTAAATGCTTTAGTATTATTTTTTTAAGAGAAAAATAAGTATTGCATATTTTTAAAATACAATAGTACAAAGTAAATTATGTAAACAATATGCATAGCATATTTTTGTTTATTAATTAACAGAAATATATTGATGATTACACTTATATCATACTAAAGTAAGGCTTAAAGAAGAATATATTATGATTAGTAAACATTGTGTGATAAATACTAATATCTAGTACTGAATTTTGGATAATATTTTGTGTAGCATCTTTTACTTTGCAAGATGAATTTTTTTTAATATCTTGAGAAATCCATACTCATTATAAAATTTTGTTTTCTATAGAATGTTTTTCTAAGTATGAATTTTTTTTAAAAAAAAAGATAGTTTAATAATATTAAGGATAAAATGCTGTTGCTAATAAAGTAGATAAATATATTTGTAATAAGTTAACCATAATAAGAAACCAAATAGTAACATTTTTTGTTTTTAAATTTTGTTCTAAATATAAATAAAGATGTAATTGAAATATAAATTATTTTTTTTATATAACTCGGTAGATCAAACTGTAAAGTAAAAAGGTTAAGGATATCCCCTGTAAATAGTGTAAATAAATTGTTTATTTATTTGTTGTTAGTAATAAACTTTGTTAAATTTTGTTATTTCAAAAAATTTGTGTCCAAGTTATTTATTTCTCCACATCGCTGCATGAAATCACAATATATGCATAATAATCGAAACAAATATATAATTTTGGACAAAAGATAAATAGAGAATTATTTTAAGAATTTTAAATATTTTATTGGTATTCATTATAATTAAATAATCATAATCTTACATTATTTTATTGGTCATAAATCAGTTATCACAATATTATATTAAATTATATGCACACATATTTTGTTTGTCAGATTATTAAAATGCTACCACATATTACTTATATCATTACATGTAGATATAAGATCATATTATATTATTTCATTATTTTATTATGGTAATAAAATTATAGTAAAATAAAAGATATACAGAATTAGTTAAACAATGAGGAATATTATTACTGTTATTTATTATTATTAGTTTCAGTGTAGTAGATTATTACATAAAATCCCTTCTCATATTTTACTACCGTATTGTTATTTACTTATAATAAACTTTATGAACCTGAGATTGTTTTATTGAGCTAGATTATTAAATAGAAGATTAAGATTTAATTATTAGTTTAATCTTAGTGAGTAGAAGTTATGAAAGTCATAAGAATACTATGAGTTTGTTATTTGAAATAGTAATAAGGGGGGATATTGTTCTTATGCCATTGAGGTAGTATCCTGTGGGATTTTGGCTCAATGTAATCTATCTTGTCACCTGTATTTTCACTTCAAGTCTCATGAAAATATTAAATATTTATTTAATTTATTTTTATAAACTGAACCTTATTTGTATTTTAAATTTGAGCTAGTGAAACATTTTAATTTTAATGCTGAATATTTTATTTATTAATTATTAAGTGAGCTAGAACCCGTTTTATTTTATACCATAATCTACATATATATATATTGTAACCTTTATAAAATGAGATAGAGAGAGAGAGGGAGAAAGAGAGATAAGAAGAAAATAGAATAAAGAAGAGATAATGATAAGGATAAATGATGAAAATGAAATGAAAGCGGCCAATTGTAACCTAATAAAATAGAGAGAGATAGAGAGAGATAAGAAGAAAACAAAATAAAAGAGAGAGAAATGAAATGAGATGATGAGAAAGATATGAAAAAAAGATAGAGAAATATAGAAAATAAAATAAAGGAGAGATAGAGAAGGAGAAAGAGAGATATAAGAAGAAGATGGAATAAAGGAGAGAGAAAAATGAATTGAGATGATAAAAGAAATGACATGAAAAGAAATGGAATAAAGGAGAGAGAGAGAGAAATGAATTGAGATAATGAAATATATGAAATGAAAATAAATGAGATATAAATTAGAGACTCTAAATGACTTGGCTCAGTGGGGTTACAATAAATTTAAAGAAAAGAGATGATGATCCAGAGATGTACAATCAAGTAAAGATCAAATCCAATATTGATGAACTATAACCACTACAGCATATTGATCTTTTAATAAACCATACAAAAGATTATCTAAATCACTACTCAATGCTTACCATATTAGTCATACCAATAGATTATACACTCTCTGAATAAGACCTATGATGCTTTACTTTATAAGTTTATCTTACAGAATTATATTTAATAAACAACAAGAGTAAATAACCTCAGGGATTTCTAAACTAAAACTCTTGTATAAAATTAAAGTTTAAGTTAAGTTGCCTAATAAAGAATTATTGTGATTAATAAATAAATAAGTGACATCTTAGATGACCATAAAAATAATATAATATGTTCAATCTTAAAAGAATAAACAAAACAAATATTAATTCACAAAATTTAGTGAATCAATTTAAATTTAAACTAATAATGGCTTATTATCTAAGATATTATTTGAGCAAAGAAAAAAGCAAGGGTACTTTTAATGCCTTTCCATATTCACAGACAACCACTAAAGATCTCAAATGCAAATGGATTAGAATTCTTTAAATATATAAGATTTAAGATGATGATAGATAATGTACAATAAATATAAGACAAGGTGCAGCTTTTAAAATAATATTAATTGAAATATTCTTCTGAAGTACTACTATTGTTAATCTAATACTACATAATCTTGAGTCTGAAATATATACTGATAATTTTAAAAAAAATAAACTTTTAACTAAGTATTTAATTGTGTATCTGCTATAATGCAATTATCTGTATATGTGATTTCATATGAGAATCATTTACTTTAACATAGCTTTTTAATTTTCAAGACAATATCAATTGTATTTAACTAACTTAGAATCTACTTGTAAATTTCTGAATTGAAGATTCATTAACTTTAAAATTTAAGACTTTTTGAACTTGGAACCCAAGACAATAATACATTTTCATATAAAACCAAAACAAACAAACAAAACTTTTGAAATAATAATAATTTAATTTATTAATAATGAGAAGAAATGTTTATAAATACAGTGGAATACAAACAGTGCCAATACCGCACTAAAATTTTATATAATTATTTGGACTAATTAATAGCATTATTGTGTCATCTACTATTCAAAATAATACACAGAACTATGTTTATATTGAAAACCCTAAGCTTATTTTTATACTCCTCAACTTAACAAACGCTAAGTTGGAGTAAGCATATTCAACAATGCTTTTTAAAAATATCATCACTAGTTTCACGGATATAATTAATATCACAGCTAGATATATATATATATCAAATTAAGCTAATACTAAAATTAAACTAAGTTAAGTGTATGGGACAATCATTCATCAGAGATCAGTTATACTTTTTTTTTAAATAACTCTAGTCTACATAAAATTATTCCCTCAATGTTTTAAAGATAATGATGTAACAGACTTACAAATCCAGCGGCGAAATTCTGGATGAAAATATTAAATTATTATGTGTGAATTGCCACTTATACCATATGCATATTTAATATACTTTAAAATAAATATAACTTATTGTTGGTTATCTTGTGTGCGATAAAACTATCATAGCAACACAATTCAAACATGGATATACCTATGAGCCTTAAATTAGCTACAACTACCCGAAGAAATACATTTCCTTAAACAAGCATATCTTGTCATCACAAATCTAAAACAAATGCAACATCACCTACTGTGGTGGAATTAGAATTAAGTCATCATGAATGATAGGCAAAAATATAAAGATACTAGGCTCCTCAGAGCTGGAAAAGAATATGGTGGCTTCCAAAAATACCTAATTTTGAGGCAAAAATGATGATGTCTGGAACTTATCTTCAGTACATCCGGAAACAGGAACACCCACCAGAAAAGCACAATCCTCTCATGGGATTTCCAATGCTTATAAATGCGATCATTACTAAAAATACAATACAATACCCTCTTTTTGGGGACAAGCACTATCAAATCATGGAAATACAATACAATAAGGATGGAGGATTTTCTTGACTCCATAAGCATATTCAAAACTTATAAACTAAGCCTAACTCTTGAGGCTAACAAATTCTAACTAATAGCAAGATATATACTTCACTTAAACTAATTAAGTTATTTCCAAGAAATTTATAAAATACAAAACGTATATCCATTATTTGAACCAACAAAGCAAATTATGTGTCAACTGACTACTATAGAAAGTACTTTAAACTTAAATGCATATAAAATTCTAGGCAAGGCACAATGCACACATAACAAAATATTAAATGCTAAAAATATAGTAACTAGTGGACATTTAAAATTGTAAATTAAATGCAAGAATATTTACTTATCGATGAATATAAAATATTTGTAGTTATTTTTAATATAACATTCATAAAACAAATGAATGGATACTCTCTGATAAACTTCTCTAGTAAATTTAAAATAAAATTGAATAAAACATCCCATCTATATGAAAATAAGACTGTGATATTTAAATCTCTATAATAAAATTATTAAATAGAAACTAGCTAGTGTAATGCTTGATAAATAAACTAAATCTACTTAAGAATGGCAAGAAACAGTTTCTCATTCAAATAAACCTATTTCATTTTAAAATTATAACCCTAGTTTACCTGTATATTTATGCAAAAAGTGTTACATAAAAATTTAATAGCATAAATATTTTTACGGTTTCATTCTTTTTTAAAACAATAAAGCAGACCATAAAAAAAAATAATAATACATTAATTCAAGTTCATATTTCGGCTCCGTGATGATTTTTCCATTTCATAATGTGTAGACAATTTATCCAGGTTAAGATATCTATTTAAATTCGAAGATTCAACTAATACATTTATATACATGAGAATCATTTCCAAACGAAAATGTTCAGCAGTTCTTTATATAAACACGTTCACTTTCTTTTATCTTTAAAGATAATTTTAAATATTAAAATAATAAAACATCGTAAGCATAAACATAAGTTGGCACTGGAAAATAAATTATTCAACTGAGTAGCATAAGTATAATAAGCATAATTATAAGTAAAATAAGCCGGCATTGAAAACAATAAATTCTTCAGCTGAGTACATGTTTTTTTTTTTTTATATTTATAATCCTAGGTTCAAACGCGGAATAATTATAATATATCTATTTAGTTAACTTTCACTGTTTTTCTTTAGATGAATGCATTTTTTTTTAAAAATAGAGCTCTTTTTTTAAAAAAAACATTTCGTAATATTTAAAATGTATTTTTTTTATATACAAATTTTCTTTTATTTATTTTTAAAACATAAGAGTAGACTTTATTTATAATTAAGGACGCTCCTTGGTTTATGTGCTACGATCAACGGTCATAAAGTTACTTATAAGTACTAGCAACTAGAACCAAACATTATGCATTTGATAGAGACAAGTTCATTAATAATATTTTTCAAATTCTTTTAAAGTTTTACTTTCAAACAAAGTCTTTTCATACTACTGGCATAAACAAGAATTAGTATTTTAAACTACATATTGTCTACAGGAACATTCTGTTAAGAGCATATTTAAATGTCTATATCATCTATTAAGTAATAAAGCATTCAATTTAATGTCACTTCTAATTTATAAAGATGCTAACGCATTTCCATTTTAATATTTTAAAATGTTTGAATGTTTTGTTTTTTTTTTAAATTTCTTCTTCACGTGTATTTTTAATTTGATAGGGGATATACTATATTTTAGTGCAATAAAGTCTTTAGCCATAACAATATTTAATAATTTAAGTTTTACTTCTAAATAAAGAAAAATAAATAGATCAAAAATAAATGAAATATGAGACACTGTATTTTTTTCTTTAAACATTTTACCGTAAATTTTAATAGGTCAATTGTAATGAAAAACTGTCAGGAAAAACGGATTATCTGTCCTTTAGCCTTCAACCATTACTGGACGATTTAAAATAATGGTTTTAAAAACATACTTTTATTTTTTTTAAAAAATATATAAAGTTTTAAAAATTTACTTTTTGTTAAAGAACTTTTAAGATTCAGCCACAGGTAGAATTAAAAACAGATCAGCAACTGAACGGTCCTGGCTCCTCTTTTATCTAATAATCTTTTATACCCCCCCTTTTGATCAATTGGCTTGTAAACCAATCAAATTATTTTTATTACATTTTTCTATTCTTGACAGATCAGCTGTAAAGTTGATTTACTAACACAATTTCTAATAATACGAAATCACGTGACTTACAGCCACAAAGTCAAAAATCCATTGTTTAACAAATGTTATGTATTACCTTTTTAAATAATATTTTTTTATACATAATAGTAATAAATATAAAATTCAGAACTATCCCTCTTTATTAACTTTTAAATATTTCTTCCATAAATTTATATCCATCCATTTATTTATTTATTTTTTTATAAATATTAGAATTAAAATATTTTTTATTTTTATTTTCTTCTTATGTTTATGTATCTTTCTTGCACACACACATACATTTCCATATAGGGTAATCTATAAATATGAGCTCACCCATTGTTTAAAAGTTATTTTTTTAAAATAACAAAACTAAAATATTATCAAATATTTAATATAAAATAATTTTATAAGAGGAACGGTACTATCTTACATCTAATAAATACTGTTATATTGTTTTAATAAAACTTACAGATTATTTTTTTTTAATTTATTACTATTCATTCCAACTTATTTATAATATCTCATTACTATCATTTAGACATCAAAATGAATTATACAATAGTTACTTAAAAATACATTAAATATGATTTATCATTTCTCAACTATTTCTGATATTTCATTTAATTCAAATTATTGTCTAGCATCTCTTATCAACCTAACTCATATATCTTTTTTTTTTTCAAATACTTAGACATAATTCCATAATATACAATAATGATTACAATCAATACAAGATTATCCTATTTTAGTCATTAACTAATTTAATTTTCATTTTTATCATTATTATTTTTTTTAAAAAAATCAGACAATTTCAAACCAAAAGGTTAATCTAAGATAACCTTTGGCTCCTTTTGGAACTAAGGGAAACTTTAGTTAGGTACAATATATATATATATATAGTGCCCTTTTCTATAGATCAGTAATAGTCCATCACATTCAATTACTAAAAATTTTAAATTTTAGAATATGTTCTGTTAATATGTTAATTATATTTTGTCAATTATATTATAAAGTACAGTTTGAAGCGAAAGAAATTTTGTAGTATATAAAATTATAGTGAATCATTTAAATGTAGTTAAGTAAAGCTTGAAATATTGTTGAATATGGTTGCCTAAGATGGCCATATTAAATAACACAGCTATAAATATTTAAAAGTATGTTTAAGTGTTAAATTTTAATAGTTTAAAACTTATAGTTAATAAATGTTATATTTAAATTTATAAATTATCTTTAATAGTCAAAATTAATATTGTATATATTAAAAATTAGTTTTATGGTAGTGAATGTTATATCTAGTTCTATATTTTTTTTAAATTGTTCTTCCAAAATTTTATAATTGTAAGCAATTTCACTGATGTCATTCAGTCAAAAAACATTTTAAATAGTAATTTGAAGTGAGAATTCTACTCACGCTGTCCTCAACAGTTCTTCATATTTGCTCATATAAAAGAATTTGAGTCATGGGAATAAGATGATCCTTTTTATTCCTGCATAAATACTATATCTTGGATTGAAGAGGAAAATATTCATTTATTTAACACTCTCAAAATATGCATGCTCAATTAGCTTGAAAGGCTGATATTTGAATGTAATATAATTGTAAACACAGTGCTAGATAAAATAATTGCTTATTTACTCATAATTAAGTTTCAGTAAGAATGGCATTTAGTAAATTCTAAGCAATTTCACCGACGTCATTCAGTCAAAAAACATCATAAATAGTAATTTAAAGTGAGAATTCTACTCACGCTCTCCTCAACAGTTCTTCAGATTTGCTCATATAAAAGAATTTGAGTCATGGGAATAAGAGGATCCCTTTTTATTCCTGCATAAATACTATATCTTGGATTGAAGAGGAAAATATTCATTTATTTAACACTCTCAAAAGCTGCATGCTCAATTAGCTTGAAAGGCTGATATTTCAATTTAATATTATTTAATATAATAAGTGTAGCAATTTTATAAATCCAGACAGAGAAATATATTGAAAATTGTGTCTTAAATATTATTAATCATGTGACTTGTATACTACATGCTTTCACACACATGCTTGTTTGCATTTAGATTAAGAAAGTTTGAAATATTTAAAAGTTGTATATTATAGAACTGAAGATAATTACTATCTATCATAGAAGTGAATATTAAATAGTTGTTATAAAATGTTTCTAAATGTTTTAAATAATGTAATAAAGATGAATACAGATATAATAAAAATTAAATATTTTGTTTAAATAAAACTAGATAAATTAAATATTAAGAGTGGAATAGGTTATTAATAATTATTTTAAAAGTTATTTTAAATGTTCAAAGATTTTGATAAAGTAATAATTGATTTAAAAGTTATATTTTAAATAATATTTTAAAGTTTTATTATGTCATAATTTTTATTTTAAAATTTAATTCTGCAAGTTTGCAAAAAATGTAAATTTGATCTCAAACTAAAAGTGAGAATTGACCAATCAAATGATGTACTTTCTAAAATATAAATGCCGATTGCACGGGGGATATCGGGGGAGTTTAATAATGTGTTAGTGGTAATTAATATCATACTAAGGTGGCTGAATAATATCAGATGCTATCAAGGTGAATATATTTTAAAATTTTATTATTTAATCAATTTATAGTTCTCAACTATATTTCATTTATCATAACTAACAGGATACTTTTATATAGTTTTTAAAGAGAGTTTAAAATATAATATATTTTGGAAACTTTGTGAAAACGATCAGCTAATTTTAACAGTTTACTTACTAGGATTATTTTATTTCAATTTAACCCAAAACTCTGCAATGAAAAATTGATATACTATGGAATAAAATGTATATAAATTATAATAATATAAAAATGCATGGAATGTTTATGAATACTATTTTATTAATGCTTCACCAGAGAAGTGTTTTGGTACATAAAAAAACCACAGAACGGATATCATACAGATGCAATGGAAAGCTATTTTCCATCTAAAAAAAATGGATGATGCATTATTATTTATAAGCTTATCCAAGTGTTTTAAAAAAAGAATAAGATACTTATATCTTATGAATTGCTTATAGAATATCATAATGAAACAAATTAAATGTTTAGTCCTTTTTGAAGAAAACATTTTTTTTTTTTTTTAAATATTTTTTGCAAGAACTAAAGATAGAGCTTACACAGAAGATTTTACTTAAGCGGTGTGATATATAAAACTTCTTGTCTCAGAAGTATTTAAAAACAAAGAATGCATCTTTAGAAGTATTTGTTTTAAAGAACTTTATTAAGAAATAAAACCTATGTAAGAAAGAATTAACATAAAGTAGATGAATAAAAGATGCATCCATGAAAATACAAATATAATGTGTAAAAGTTTACTGGATAACTTAGGTTAAATTGAACAGAGTGATGCATGAGATACATCAGCAGAGAATATTTAAGAAGCTTTGTGGGAATATTTTTTTAATATTACAGTTTAATAATTATCATTCTGAACAGTAAAGACCCGGGATTATTTTCTATAAACTTTACTAAAATGGATTAATAATTATTTTTATTTTTAAACTTTAACGCGCTTTGAGGAGAACATTTTAAAAAAACCAGAGAAAGTAATAAACAATTTTCGAACTTTATCATAAACTGTTTGTCAAGAAAAAGTTAATGGAAAAAATAAGTAATTATAGTTTTTGATTTTATTTTATTAACTTAGTTAAATGTAAAATTTTCTATTTTTTATAAGATTAGGAAAACATAAAACATTAACTTGTTAATAACATACAATTTCATAATATACTAATCTAATAATTTAGATAAGAATATTTTTAGATTAAGTGCATGGATGTATATTTTCTTTATGTATGCAATGTTTTATATCTAGTGGATGAAGGAAGCCTACTGAACATGATGACCAGATGAAGGTTATTTGGTAATGATAATGAATATTAATAATTTATAGTGTATATTCTTTATTTTCTTTTGGATCATCTATGAATAGTAAGAATGAAGTGTAAATATTTTAATTATATGTAACACATTTTTATACAACATTTTAAAAAACATTATGAGATTAGGATAGATTTGTAAATATGCATACAATGATTTTTATATTAGTGATATAATCTAACATAGTAACAAATATTTGTGATTCTTTTAAAACTTTCATGTTATTGGATATTCAAATATTATCTGACTAGATTGTATATGATTAAGCATACAGAATAATGAAGTAAGCAAACTTTTTTTGTGGAACAGTGAGATTGTTTTTTAAAATTATCAGTGAATTTTTTTTATTGGTTTTGTAAGTGCAGGTAGTTATTTTATTGATGTAAGATGTGGAAAATCTTGAGAAATACTAATGAGACAGTGGCTTGGAAGTAATTGAGTAGACAGGAAACCAAGATGATGTTTTTTTTTAAAATAGGATGTTATAAGGGATGTGAATAATACTTATAGTCTTTATGTAGATATCATCATAGTTATCAAAGCCCTATGACTGGTACACATTTTATTTGGACAGTGCTTATATTCTTTAGATATTTGATGTTTAAATAAAGCTGAAGGAATAACTTTAACATCATTTATGTATTGGAGGATATTAGACAGGCAAAGGTCATACCTCCATTCCTTGTTAATGCACTGTGTCATGATTTTGAGATATGTTATGAGTTATTCTATAGCTTTCTTCTTAAATCCTATGCATCTGTTTTGCTATCTTTATTTCATGTAACTGCATCATTCAGTAAAATATTTTGAAAAGAAATGGTAAATAATTTATAGTTTAAGTTATGCTAGCATTTGAATGAGATTGGTTTATTTTCTTAGAAAAAATAGAATTTTATAACTTGAAATTGAAGGTCCAGTGAATCCTAAAAGAAAGGAAAGAATCATAGAATACATTTTGAATTTATTTCGGAAATGAAATATAAATTTTTAGACTAGATTATCTAAACAAAGATATTTTCTTTAAAATGTTAATAACTTTTGAATGCTTATTGTGTTATTGTTTTAGAAAAATAAATATTGCATATTTTTAAAATACAATAGTATAAAATAAATGATATAAATAATAGGCATAGTATAATTTTTATTTATTGAATAACAGGAATATATCGATGATTACACTTATATCATACTCAGGTAATGCTAAATAAGTATATGTTGTGTTTAGTAAACATCGTGTGATAAATAATAACCACTAAAATCTAGTAATGAATTTTGGATAAATATTTTTTGTAACATCTTTGACATTGCAAGATGAAAATTTGTTTAATTTTTTAAAAAATCCATACTCGTTATAATGTTAATTTTTGTTTTTCTATGGAATGTTTTCTTATGAATGTATTTTAAGAATAAGATAGTTTAATAATATTAAGGATGGCATATTTTTGTTGATAAAATAAATAAATATAGTTTTAATAAGTTAACCATAATGAGAAACCAAATGGTAACATTTTATTTTGTCTTAAGTGTAAATAAAGACCTAACTAAGTATAAATTATTTATAACCCAGTAAATAAAAATGTAAAGTATAAAATAAGGATATCCATAGTAAATGGTGTACATAAGTGGTTTATTTTATTTTGTTGTTTATTAATAAAATTTGTTAAAATTTGTTTTTCAAAAATTTTGTGTCTGAATTGTTTATTTCTCCACTACACTGCATGAAATCACAATATATTCATAATAATTAAAACAAACTTATAATTTTGCACAAAAAGATGAATGAAGAATTATCTTAAGAATTCGGATATTTTACTGGTATTCATTTAATTAAGTAATCATAATTTTACATTATTTTATTAGTCATAAATAAGTTATCACAATAGTATATTAAATTTATATGCTAGCAGTTGCCACACATGCTTCATTTGTCAGATTATCATAAGCTACCACATATTTATTATATTATTACATGAAGATAAAATATCATATTATATTATTTACTTATTTTTATTATGGTAATAAAAATATATTGTAAAGAAAAGATATACAGAATTAGTTAAACGATGAAGAATATTATTATTATTTTATCATTATTAATTTAGTGTAGTAGATTATGACATAAAATCATTTTTAATATTTTGCTACTGTAATTTTAATTAACATAGAGTAAATTTTATGAAACTGATATTTTATTGAGCTAGATTATTAAAAAAGAAGATTAGAATTTAATTATTAGCTTAATCTGATTCAGTAGGAGTTATTAAAGTCGTAAGAATACTATGAGTTTATTATTTGATATATTAATAAAAGGGCTATTGTTCTTATGCCATTGGGGTAGTATCCTGTAGGATGTTGGCTCAATGTAATCTATCTTGTCACCTGTATTTTTACTTACAAGTCTCATGAAAATATTAAATATGTACTAAAATTAATTTAAAAAAACTGAATCTTATTCGTATTTTAAATTTGTGTTTGTGAATATTTTAAAATTAATGTTGAATATTTTATTTATTAATTATTAACTGAGCTAAAACCCACTTTACATTATATCATATACTATCTGGAAGTGAGAATGATGCTTGACACGGTCAGATTTTGGCCCCCAACGTGGGGCATGATGTGTAGTGGAGCTACACATAATCTCGGTTAGAATATATATATATATATATGTTACAATATTATTCACATCAACCATTATTCACATCAACCATATCCTTAATTTATCAACTATGAAAATTGTCATTTTTTAAGACTTTTCCAAAAACATATTGAATGATTTAAAAGTATTTAAAGAATTAAAAAGTTCAAAATGAATGTTAGTGTCCTTGTTTTTTACTTACTACTCAATTTTAAATGTATAATATAACCACTGTTTAGGAAATCCTTAATTACAAATTGAAAATGTTACATTTATTATTTATTGATTTTCAGCTGATAACTTTATTAATCTGATTAACACCATTGTTTATAATGGTCATTACTACCTTTTTTTACTAATCTTTCTTAGAATAGATTTATTACTGATTTATTATAATAAGTTTGTCTTTTAATTTTATTTAAGAAACAGGTATTAATATCAATAATGGGCACATATTTTAATCATCATAATTTTCATTATATAATACTAATATCAAAATGTAGTTCAACTCTTTGTAAAATATATACTTTTATAAAAAAAAATTTGTATAAATGACATTAATTGAAAAGTTTGTGCATTTCTATATAAGTTTTCAAAATAAAGGATCAATTTTAGTCAATAGTGAATAATTTTATTTGTTTTTACTATATTTTTAAAAGTCAACATTATATACCTCTAATATGTTTTGAATGTTTAACTTTACATTATATATTAATACATAATGTAAAAATATTTTACACATAAAATAACAGATATATGTTGATAAACATCTAAGATTGAGTTTTAAGCTTTTTGATATCAGCATACAATACTTTGCAAAAATAAAACTTGTCCGTTTTAGGTTTGGAATGGTAAATTTATGATACCTATTCTACATTTGAGAAATAAAGTAACTACACCTATATATACATTTAAATAGATAAATATATAAAAAAATATTATTAATGTCGATGTAGATTATATTCCATATAGATGAATAAAAAACCTAATTTACTGCTCACAAAGTTAAAAATAATCCAATCAATGAAAATGGCATTACTAATCTGTGATCAATAGATCCAATCTTCATCAAAAGCAAGTAATCTAATTGTTTATAAACCATGATAATAAACAGAAAATGGGCAAAAGAAGTGACACATCTAATGTATGGCAATCATTTTTTGACCTCCAGTCCATCACATTATCATTATTCAATACAAGGCAGTAATACATTATTGCTAAAATCTATCTATGAGGTTTTTATTTTATTTTATAATTTTGTTCTTTTATTTTAAAATGGAAAGTACACATTCAACTTAAACAATAAAAGTTTAATGAAATAAAATTTATAATCTTATAATTTAAATTCACATTTAATTATATATATATATATATATATATATATATATATATATATATATATATATATATATATATATATATATATATATATATATATATATATATATATATATATATCAAAAAAGTAATAAAATTATTTATACTCTCTAAACATTATTACTTTAAATATATATAAAAATATATTCTATCTTCAGGATATTTACAAACATTTTTTTCCACTTCATTGAATTTATTTATCTAGATAAGTTTTTTTAAATGTTTATTTGTTTCTTTTATTTTCTTTTACATTATAAAATTTTATATCAGGCTTTTATCAATAAATAATTTTAATTAATTTTCTTTATGACCTACTATTTTATAATATAATATAATTAAAAAATATAGTTAATTATTTTGTTGCAGAATTTTGATTAAATATTATTTGTCTAAATGTTCAGGCATAACTGTCTGTCTGTCTATCTATCTATCTATCTATCTATCTATCTATCTATCTATCTATCTATCTATCTATCTATCTATCTATCTATCTATCTATCTATCTATCTATCTATCTATCTATCTATCTGTCTGTCTGTCTGTCTGTCTATCTATCTATCTATCTATCTATCCATCTATCTATCTATCTATCTATCTATCTATCTATCTATCTATCTATCTATCTATCTATCTATCTATCTATCTATCTATCTATCTATCTATCTATCTATCTATCTATCTATCTATCTATCTATCTATCTATCTATCTATCTATCTATCTATCTATCTATCTATCTATCTATCTATCTATCTATCTATCTATCTATCTATCTATCTATCTATCTATCTATCTATCTATCTATCTATCTATCTATCTATCTATCTATCTATCTATCTATCTATCTATCTATCTATCTATCTATCTATCTATCTATCTATCTATCTATCTATCTATCTATAATATGTTCAGCTACTAATGTATGATTCTCATTCTACTTATTAATCTTTTTTATGTCAATACTAAATTGTCCTGTGTTGATGAATTAATATTGTCACATACAGAATATTACTCTATGATAAAACATAAAACAAGAATATCTAAATAGAAATGGTAAAATATTCAAAATGACTTTTTTCATATCTTCCCATGTCATCACTTTAATACAAACTGTGTCTGCATGAAGGCTCTGACATTACTTACCATACTACACATATTAAAGTAATCTGATTACAACATGCTTAGAAAAATCAAAAGCCAGTATAAGTCACCATTACATTATCAATGCTATATTATTTCCATTACTTCATCAACAAATGCATGTAACTTATGCATGACAATAAATGGAACGATTTGTATTACGGGAATAAAATAAGTATTTCAATGTTAATATTTTGAATTTAGATGTAGTTTTATCTACAACATAAAAAAAGAATGTGGTAATGAGAATGAAAAATTCCACTATTTTATAAATTACATTACAATTGAACAAGAAAATAATAAGCACTAGTTAAAAAACTATACATTTCAAAACTGCTTTTAATAGTATTAACTGCTCAAACCATCATGATTATCTCACTGTTATCCAAGCCCAAAACAATCGACTGACACAATATTCAAAACCTACTCCAATATCGAAACAAAATTATTAAAAATCTGCTTAACAACACTTAGTAAACTATGGTCATACTCGAACTATCATATATCCATTCAGAAAACTAAAGGTATCCATTCACCATCACTAGATCATTTTCAATCAATGAAAAACATATCAAATCACCAATATACACTATCTACTCATAGTCATGACTTTATAATATGTGAAAATATAAATGTGTGGCTTCAATATTTTAATTTTTGTATGATCACTATATTTTATGCCTTGAATATTATATATAAACTTATTTTTCTGACAAAAACAGGGATAAAGGATAGGTGTTAAACTCAAACCAGTTGTATTGGCAGAATAATGATTTGAACTTATATTTAACATTAACAAAGCTTTATAAAAAGATATGTTGTTTCTTACAATTTGCGTAATAGTAAGCTCAAATTTTAATGGTATTTTCTTATGTTATTTGACATTTAAATTCATTCTTATTTCTTTAGTTGTTAGAAAAATCTAAGTCTTACTTAAATGCACGTTTTGTAAGAATATATATATATATATTGTAATGGGCACATACGCCATTACATTATTTTTTAAAAAACAATTGAGACATTGAAAAGTTCGCATTTATAAACTTCACTTTTTTTTTTATGACATAGAAATTGAAAATTAATTCTATCTTAAACTTGTATATATATATATATTGTAATGATCCGGGGAATAGTACTTAACGAAAACAGCACTATAGGGCGCCATCTAGGCATTTGAACCTAGAAAAATTTATAAAGTAGGCAGATACGTAAGTCAAAAAAAAATATATTTTTTTTTCCTATTTTGATTCCGATCGTTAGCCCATGTCACTAGCTCAGTGGAATAGCAAAGATTAAATAATATAATGTCTTATCTAATTATATCTCAATATTAAAAAAAAAAAAAATAAGCCACTGCCAGTAATTAACATACAAACATTTATTTATGCACATATATATAAGATTTAAAATTATTTTAGATAAGTTTTAAATTTTAACATTTAACATTATTTTTAACTTTGATTTTTGACTTTAATTTACATTTAATTACTTTTATATTCTAATTTTACATACATTTTATGAAAGCTTGTTTATAATGTTGAATATAGATCGGTTACATAGATTTCACGGTCAAAAACACTTCAAAGTAAACATAAACGATCAAAATACAAAATTATTGATTGCTGACAATTGCGGAGGGAACTTTATACGTAACCCAATAGTATTCACCATAAGATACTTGCATTGTCACCAATAACTTAAAAGACAACTGAATAAATACATTTTTGATACTCACCGTAAGGTATCATTATTTATCGAATGTCTATATATTTTGATCAAATATGGAAACCCAAAACATACTTAACCGATAACCAATCCATAGCAAGCGTCTATAAACAACTTAAATTTAATGCATTTTTATTTAGGATCAAGTATGAATAGACCACATAGATTTGCATTTGAAAATAAAAATATTCTGTCCCTATTTAACCTTAGGCTAAAATTTGCAGTCAAACTGGCATCAATCCATCTGATACATCGATGTATTCAATGTAATACGGAATACGGCACCACTAAAAAGATTAAGAGAAGATATTGACTATCATTAGACAGGAATATTACTTCTATCTAACGAGAAGAACAATAAAAAAAAACTCCATAGAAAGGAACTGCGCTCTGCATCTTATAATTCCTTCCATAAGCAAAACGGGAGATTGCAGCATATGAAGCGATTCTGCCAGTAGCGAATCTCCGACGACATCTACTAACTACATCAATATATCCAATCCATTGACCCAATCTAACAACGACACAAATAACCTAAGATTACCCTCCCCTAATATAACTTTACAAATCTATACAGCCATTCACGCCCGACTTAAGTTTAACATTTATATAATTAATTTAACGAAAAACAAAAAAAATCATGATAAAAACTTAAAGAATAAAAAATAAATAAATGGAAATGATTTTACATAAATAAGAAAAAAATACATCAAATAACACTATTAATAAAGAATTTAGTTTGGTCAGATAGAATTCTATTTGTAACAATTAAATACTAGGAAAGTTTAAAATTTAAAGTTCTTAGTGTATTCAAATTATTATTGTTTGTATATATCTTAGAAAGTTCTTACAGTTTTAAATATGTTCATCTTTTACAGTTGCTTGCTGTTTGAAATCCAGCATTAAATTTCCCGATGATCCTGTGGTCCTCTGAATATAAGAAAAGCGATGTTTCATTTTTCCATTTTATAACAACTGAAGGGATTGAACGTGCATCCTTCAATCTCTTCTCCCGCACCTCTGCACTAACATCTATCTGTCACATCGTAATAATCATAATAACTAATAATTTTCAACCATGTCCTTTTATATTCATTTGAAGGATTGCATTTACATTACGTCATCGATGCGATGATCCTTTTCATTGAGGTCCGATTTCCCAATGGATTTATTTCATTTGCTAAAAGTTTCTATTGTTTTCCTATCTGACCGGTGTTTTTACATTTAAATGCCCAAGGCTGGTTTACACTTGACTAATTAAATTTATCATTTCCATTTCTGGTTAATTAACCTGTTTTCCAAATCAAAGATATATTTAAATATAAATTTAAAGATATAATTTTATTTCCAAATCTTTTTAAAATTTAGTTTTAAAATCCTTTTTCTTTAATAAAGTTTTATTTTAATAATTTTTCATTATCTGTGCGATTTAATATATACGAGTTTAAGATATTTAATTTCAATTTTTAATTCTTAAAGAAAATTTTTAAATGCGAACTTTTTAATTTACTTTCATGTTTAATAAATAAAAAAAAAAACAATGTAACGAACGTCTGTGCTCGTTACAATATATATATATATATATATATATATATAAATCACACAGATAAAAAATTAAAAAAGAAACTTTTTTTAAAAAAAAGGAAAAATGTTTTAAAATTAAATCTTTAACAAAAACTTAAATTTAGAGATAAAAATATATTTTTAAGTTTGGAGAAAAAAATAATTAATCATAAAATGGAAATGATTGTTTTAATTAGGTAAAAGTAAACTAGCCCTTGTGCATTTAAAATGTATAAGCAATGGTCAGACAGAAGAAAACAGTAGAAACTAATGGCAAATAAAAAGAAATCCCTCAGGAATCGGATCTCAACGAAAGGGTCTTCATCATCATGACATAATGTTGAGTTGATCTGCAAAATTAATATAAAAGGAAAGGTTTGGAAATAAAATAATAATTATTATTCAGAGAGGATAGATATGTGTTAAGTCGGAAAGGGTTGGGGGAGAAGGGATTGAAAGATGCACTTTCAATTCCTTCAATTGTTCAAAAAAATGAAACATCATTTTCTGATATTGTGGACCACAGGACATCAAGGCCCAGAAGAATACCATCAACCATAAAGGACCAATGGTTATCTGCACACTGATCTCCTTATGACTTTGTGGGAATTAACACCTTCCTTACAAGAAATTAGAGACTATGGACATTTTTCAAAACAGTAAGAAATATATAATTAATGAACATTTATAAACAAAAAGAACTTTAAATGCTAAACTTTTCAATATTTTAAACAGAATAATTTCCTATCTGACTAAAGTAGTTATAATTTTGTTAGATGTATTTCTTTTGTAAAATCATTCCATTTTTTATTGTTCTTTAAATTTTTATTATGATTTTTGTTGTTCATTAAACTAAATTATATAAATGTTAAATTTAACTCAGATGTCAATAGCTATATAGATTTTTGAAGTTTTATTAGAGCAGAGTAATCTTAGGTTATTAGGTTTGTAGTTGAATTAGGTCAATGTATTGGATATATTTAAGTGTAATTAGTAGATGTAGTACAAGGTTCGCTACAGGCAGAATCACTAGTATACACCACACACCCCCTTTTGCCTACGGAATGGGATCATAAGTTGGCAAAAAGTACTGCAGTCCCTTTCTATGGAGTTGTTTTATTGCTCTTCTCATCAGATAGATGTAGTATTCCTATATGGATGAGAGTCAATTTCTTCTCTTAACCTATTTTTGTGCTGCCATATTCGTATTATATTGAATACATCGATATATCAGATGGATTGACGTTGGTTTAACTGCGAACTTTGGCCTAAGGTTAAGCAAGGGATAGACTATTTTCTTTTCAAAGCAATGTATGTAGTCTATTCATTCTTGACATTTTAAATAAAAATACTAAAATCATCTGTGTGAACTTATAATAGCTTATAAAAATTAAAATGCAAAATCAAATTTTAAAATCAAGTTAAAATCCAAAATAAAAGTTATTCTAAAATAATTTTAAATCTTATATATACATATATATATATATATATATATCTGTAAATATCTGTAAATAAATGTTTGTGTGTTAATTACTGGCAGTGGCTTATTTATTTTTTTTTTTAAAAAATATTAATATATTTTTATAATATATATCATTATTATTTAATCTCTATTACTCTGCTGAGCTAGTAACAATGGGCTAATGGTCAAAATCAAAATATATAAAATAAAATATATTTTTTTTAAACTTACGTATCTGCCTACTAAATAAATTTTCTAGGTCCTTAATAGCCTAGAGGCGTCCTCATAGTGCAGATACGTTAAGACCTTTCTCCATCGGACTGTTATATATATATATATATATATATATATATATATATATATAGTGAAGTCATAATTTATTATGCATCCATATACATGCTTTCAGTTATGCACCTTCCCCTAAAAATGAAAATAATTAAAATATATAAATAAACAATCAATAAAAACCATGAATTTCATAAATGTATTACCTTAATTTTTATATGTCAGCAACCATTTTTTTTCTCACTAAACTTTCTGAACAACTTTTTTTAATAATTTAGATATATTTCAATATATAATTGTAAGCACATGTAAATAAACAAAAATGTTAGCAGACAAAGAAAATATTCAATTTCATAAATTTTATAAATTTTACAGTAAAAGCAACAGATACTGTTCCATTATCCAATATCACATTATTGTTTTAAAATAAATTTATTAAACATAGTAACATAGTAATATATTGTTAAACTTTATAAAAATTACATAGCATCAGAATGAAACATGAAAAAGTCAATGCAGAGAAAAAGGTATTTTAATAAGATTAAGAGGAAAATAAAACTTTCACCCAAGTATCATCACGTAGACTCACAGGTGAAAGCAGAGAGTCTCACTGCTTAACTCGTTCAAGAAGCTTGGTAAAGACAAAGCTGAGCCCTGGGAATAACCAAAGATGAGCCTGCAACATGTCAACCATAAAGAAAATGTTATAAAAATAGATAATCTTATTATCACATTATTTGTTCATCTTATGTTGAAAACATTACTTTATTATTTTTTAAGCTTGATTTCCAATATTTCTGAAGACAAATGTTTTCTAAGTATAATGTTGAAAATTGTACAAGATTTAAGAATATTCATAAAGTTGATATGTACTTAAAAAAGCATCAAACAAACTAGATAATGAGAGTTCCATTAGTGTTACTGTTATTACATTTTCTTGAAGAAATAAAAAAAATAGAATAAAAAATATTGCCCAGGGCATAATTAATTGTGGTTGAAGTCAGAATTTTGTTATTAATTTCAAAATAAAAATATACAGTATAGTATATTTGTTGGTTTTATTTTTGTGTGAATATATATGCATATGCGCACTTACAGTAAATATATACATAAATTTATTTCTTTAACGTATTATTATTATTATTATTATTATTATTATTATTATTATTATTATTAATATATATATATGTGCTCTGCGCACAGTTAATGAGGCTATTAATAAATTGTCAATTTTTTTTTTTTTTACTGCCAAGCGCTTTCGGGACAGTCTACAGTCCCATATTCATGGTGAGTTATTCTGTTATTATTATTTATTGTAATTTATATAAGCATTCCACACATATCAAAAAAGCAAGTTGATAAAGTATTGTACACTTGCAGTACAATAAAAAATAAGTATTCTATGATAATGAAACCATTTCAACAAAATGTGAGCTTAAATATATGATGTTAAATATAAGCAAGGGGCAATAGAACAAAATATAGCAATTGTTGCTACTCCTCTGTATATTTATTATCTCCGATCTTCATCCACTTCGTGAAGACTGGTCTGAGCCTTGTAATATGTTAAACCATTAGATATTGCAACAATTTATGCTGATTAATGAAATGAAAATTGCTTCTTTTTATCACTACTAAATTTTACATTATGTATTTTATGATATATCATGCTGAATTCCAACTGCATATAGCAAAGCAGTTATATAGTTATGATTAATATTTATTATGTATATATGTCATTCATTCTTATATATATATATATATATATATATATATATATATATATATATATATATATATATATATATATATATATATATATATATATATATATATATATATATATATATAAGCTTTAAATAAATTATTAATAAATATAACTTCTTTAAGGGCGTTAAAAGTGCATAATTATATATATATATATATATACTTTAATAAGCTTGTATTTACAAAAATATAATACAGAGAGCATACCAATATCTGAAACGAGCTCTTAATTTATAAGTACAGTTAAAGAAAATATTTTAAATCTTTATCTGGAACATGCTATCTTCAGTGCAATTGGTTTCGAGCATGTGGTTCATCTCGGTAATGAGCTAGAATATTCAGTTATTTGATCTAAAATATCATCTAAAAAAACAGCAATTTCCCCTCTTTTCTTCCAAAGTATAAGCTTGTGGTTAAGACTTGTAGAGGTCCCTACTCTCGCATGTTTACACACATATTTTTGAGGTTACAGCCATAGTAAATATTACATAATATTTAAATAGATTCTCTGAATTTTTTTGAAATGAAAATGTTTTTTTTACTCCAGCTATCTAACTTAAATAGCAATATGGAAATGAACCAAATTCAGATCTACAATATATTAACAGCCTCAGCAAAACCAAAGCCTTAAAGATAAAATTATAATAGTAAAAAAAAAGCACATCATACATAAAGTGACATTATTTTCATAAGCTGGTATTTACAAAAAATTAATACAGAGAATAGTACAAATAGCTCAAACACGCTTTTAATTGATAAGTGTGGTAAGAGTAAATTTTTTAATTCTCAATCTGAAACATTTCTATTTCCAGACCAATTATCTATGTAACTTAATATCTAAGTAACCAAGTGTTAGAAAATGAGAGTGGAATTTTGCCATAGAATTTTACAACATAATTTTACTATGTAATTTCATCAAATAATTTTGTCACTCAATTTCTATAACAACCATTAATTCAGGGAACAATATATATATATATTGAAACAGACAGATCGGAGAACCGATCTTCGTTTCAGGTGTTTTTATGTACGGTAATTCGAACCACTGTTCGCCCGCAGTGAGATTTTGTCTATTTTAATTTATAATAAAAATTAGTTATATATTCTATAGTTTATCAATCAATATGTAAAGTTTCCGTATATAAATGTCACAAACCATGAAATAATATTTGTGTGTGCGTGGTTTGTGAATTTGTATCAATTAATTTAAAGTGTCAGTGCGGGCGTATTTGTTTAAATTATAGTTTTTTTTAAATTGTATAAAGTCGTGTAAAAATACTGATCAAAAGTCACATTCCTTTGATCAGTGTTTTTAATTAAAATCTAATTGCACAAATGTTCAGAGCAATTAAGTTGTATTCAAAATTAGTAAGGAATTTTTATATGTAATTACTGTATCGATTTAAAAATGGCATATTAAATTAAAAGATTGCTAAAAACAGATAATTGATTGTTGGTCAAGCTGCATCGCTAGAGGCTAGAGAAAGGAGGCGGAGCCTAAAACAAAACAAGTCGGAAAGGTCAGCAGTGGCTATTTTAGAGAAAAACTTACATTCTAACTTTTGTCGTGTGTGAGAGAAGTAGTCTCGAGACAACACAGCAGTTGAGTATAATTCAAACATTATTATTAAGAAGTTTATCAGTGAATCGCAATGTTGATGGGCTAAGTGCCAGGAGCTGGTCTCTGCCCCGCCAATATGGATCCTCGTGCCGCTGTTTGATCATGTTTCATGTAACTCACAATTTCCAACTTCCAATCTCAAAATTAGCTATGCCTTACAAATAACTTTCAAAAATGCGCGCCTACGTTCGTCACAAGCCAAGCTGGATGAAGAAAGAAGAGTAACTTTGTTACACGAACTTTAACTTTCTTCCGTGCTTAATGTTATCAATCAAGTAAATCATATGTAAGTTTTTATATCATTTATAATGCTATTGTTTAACCTGTCAGTAAATTTTCTTTTCTTTTTTTTTTAATCCTCTGCTCTAGTCTTTAGAAATCATTTATAAAATTGTAATTAATAGTAATAATATTTCAACTGAATGCATTTATATTTTCTTATGTTGCTTATTTCATAAACAAACATTGCCAATAGTAATATTTCCAACTCTGTGTAAACTAGTGTGTAATAATGATCAATTTAATTTAAAAGTAATTTCATGTTCTGAATTAAATATTCTTTCACATTCCGAGTTAGTAAATGTTAAATCACTTTATTATTCTATGTTAAGTTGGTATAAAATTACAATCTAAGTTTCAATATTAAATATATATATATAATAGTTTCAAAGTGTTATCTTAATGTCATGTCTGATCTGAGAAATAACTCCCTGTATAATTTGATACTGTCGCTACCGCCTGTCAACCTGAAGGGTTAGGAGTCCCAGAGTAAAATTAACTAATTATTGTTTTTCACCGTCAGTTTAATTTCGCTATGTTTTTATTGGGATAAGGATCTCAGCCTGTGGCGTAGAAACAGACTAATAGATTCCAGGTTTTATATAATTTCTTTTAAAAAATCCGCTTCAAGTATTCGTCCTTCACGTCTGTGGCAATGCCTTCCCTTCGCTGAAGTTAGCGTCTCGCCATTCTACCATTGGGGAATGAAAGCAGTTTTTCTTTCCCGGTAATCTCTTGGATCACCGGGGTTCGAAATGATCCCGGCTGGTTGTCGTGTCCCGGAGCTACTTGGGGGCATTAAGCCTTGTCAAAGTACAAGCCGCCCGGTATTCCGTTAATGCACCGCAATTGATTACTGTAGGGCTTTTGAATCCAGGCAACCACCAGTTCATCTATCTTCCATGTCGTATTTATATAAAACCACCAGCACATCTATCCTTTATGTCGTCTTTCTATAAAACCATTCTCCAACTGTTCGTCTACGTAACGGCTCGAGCCTATTCTAATAAAATAAGTTAATAAAAATCTTTAGATAAATATTTTTCCAGTGCTCAAATACTCTGATTCTCTTAACCACCCGTCAATCATTTAACTACCCAGCTATTGGCATAAGTTTGTTTACTAAATAAAACGTTTACTAAAGACTAGTAGCCAAATACAAGAGGATTCATGGAAGTCTTACCGTACTGTATAACATTATATTTATATGCTTTGTATTTTCATGTTGAACACTATATTTATCCGCTTTCTATTTGTCTTATTTAACACTATATTTATATGCTTTATATTTTGCTTATTAAACACTTTATTTAATCTAAATTTTTGTGTCCTCCACCTTATTACTCTCTAAGTCTATTTAGCCACTTACTGTCTGTATTGGCAACTTAAATATATACGTTACATGAATGACCGTCCCAGTATCTAGAGTCTAATAAATCTATATATCATTAACTGTAAGAATTTAGTCTATGTTCTGAGCTGAGCTAGAAAAGGGATAACCCCGTGCTGTTATAAAGTCATCATCGGTTAGTCATACCGGGGTTTGGGTTTGAATTCAGTTGGCGTTTTGGAAATTATTCTTAAACGTGGACTGGGTTTGAACTCGGGTACTGTGTATGAGTAAGCGTGGTGGATTTATACCGGTACAGTTATTATATTTTTGGACGCCCTCCGTGGTGCTCGATGAAGAAATCTCCCACACCCTGCAGAGTGAACGAGAGTAAACAGTTAAATGATAAAAATATTCAATTTTTTTTTGTCGTTTGTCATAATATTGATATGTATTTGGCGTATTAAAATGCGCAAGTTAAATTATAGTAGTAAAACAAGTAATATAAATTTTTTTTCTCCCTCACACAAAGAATCAGTATATAGTACTCCCAAATATTGTTAAGAAACAGAGTGAAGATTTTTTTTGAAAAGAGAGCGGAAGCAATTCGTGCGTGTAATTAATTAAAATAAATGAGTTATTCCATAATGTTTTTGCGAGTTCATTCTTGTCGTTTAAATCATATGAAAAAATAAAGAAGTAGAATTAAGTCCAGTTCTAAAAAAATAAAAACGTGTACGCGTATATATATTTGTGTACGTATATATATATATTTTCGTTTGTTGTGAAAAATATTTTTTTTGAAAAAAGAAGAAAGAAGTAGGATTATTCTTGTGTTTTAAAAATAAAAACGTGTGTGCATATATATGTATGTTGTAATATAAAAAAAAAAACCTTACCGGAGTCAGTATTAAATTTTTTTTTTACAACGACGCTCTTAAATCAAATGATTATTAGGTCATATAAAAGTATATATTTGGGGATCAGTAGATTAAATTATCTATTGGTCACATGTTGCTGGCTGGCGCCTATCAAATAAATTTGTCAGCAAACATGTTTGTCCATACAGCAGTGGCGAGTGTTGTTTTAAAAGAGAGTAGGGTGGCATATATAAAAAGAGAGAATTACTGACAGAAATACAAAAAAAAATACTATGTTATGTACCCATTATGAATATGTATGTATTATAGGACTGAGGAGAACAGTGCGAACTGGGTGAAATAAAGTTTTTTTTCCCTGTATATTTTTAGTAATGATTTTAGACATGTCATATTATATTCCTAAATAAAGAAAAAAAGCGTAGATAACAAAAACCAGACTGAACGTAGGCGAAGGAAGAAAAGAGAGAAAGGAAGTAAGCCACACAAACAGTATCAGCAGCGGAGGAGGATTTGGCACAAGGAGCAGGGATCAGTAACCTTTTATGATATATACAAATCAAAGCGTTGTACGAATCAAAGTCTTATGCTAAAAACATTTCTAAGTAAAAACGAAGAAGAAATGACAGCAATAGAAGGAAGCGAGCATGTGTCCGCGACTGGAGCAGAGACGTCGGACACATCCAGCGACCACGAAGTTGTATTCAAGGAATTTCAGGATAAAAGAAAAAGTTTTAGACGACCGGAGAGGAACGTCAAACAGAGGGAGCGCGATCGCGATGCGAAATTTGACGCGATCCTCGAGGAGATGAGGGAGGACAGAAAGATCATGATGGCCATGATGGCGCGTATATTAAAGATTGAAGAATGGCATATGGGGTTGGACGTTAAAACGAGTAGAGAAAGTAAAGCAAGTATTAGTGCGAGGAAGGGAGAAGTAGACCAAACCATTCCGATGGAAGTAGAAACGATGAGCGGAATAGCCAATGAAGAGAAGACAGGCCAGGACCCAGACGCAAATGTTGAATTAGAAAGGCGAACTGAGGCGCAGGGCCAGCGCGAAAACCAAATAGCGCAAAGTGGAACTAGCTACAAAGAAAATGAAATAAAAAGAGAACAGGCCGTAGACACGCCAATCAGGATGATTAACATCCCTCACGTAGGATCATCTATCCACATTCAGACGTTCAGAGGCGACCCCGGGGAAAATCCAGCCGTGCATCTGGACAGCATTAGAGAATTCATGTGTTTTCACCCGATGAGTGAAAAGGAGAGGATAACAGTCGCCAGCCATTATCTGAGGGAATCCGCGAAGGCATGGTGGAAATTATTGAAACAACCACCGAGTACGATGCGAGGCTATGAGGAAGCTATTTTAAAAAGATACTGGAGTGTGGAGAAGCAGGAGGGTCTGCTACACAAGTTTTCAAATATGAAATACGACGAAAGTAGCAGACAGAGTTTTGCAGCCTTCTTCACGCACCAAGCAATGATATTTAAATCCCTCACCGCTTTCAACTACACGGAGCAACACATTACTCGC
This sequence comes from Epiperipatus broadwayi, assembly GCA_028023455.1. NCBI lineage: Eukaryota > Metazoa > Onychophora > Udeonychophora > Euonychophora > Peripatidae > Epiperipatus > Epiperipatus broadwayi. The sequence continues at coordinate 494,673 of JAQFVV010000423.1, read as the reverse complement.
ATCGTCATGCATAACCTACCACCGTGGGTGCAAAGAATAATGCTGGGGAGTTGCCCCATGTCGTTCGAGAACACGGTAGAACTGCTTAACCAGATCGACTATGGGGACTTGTATCCAACGAAAGGGGAATGGGAGCACTATAGTTTTAAGACCAGGCCTTTAAAACCTTATATACCTCCCGACCCAGGGAGAAGGTAGAGATATACAAAATGATAACCCGGAAAATGACCACTATGACATGCACATGATGATGAGAAAAGGAATTACGGTAATATACCCACCTTTATAAATGTTAAGTTCAAACCCTCACCCAGACTGTTCTCCAAGGTCAAATCAATAAAAAAAAAATCAATTATGTAAAAAAATGAATGAAAAAATGTTAACCAGAAATTATGTATAATCATTTTTTTTTGTTGTTTTTTTTTATAAAGTGACAAGAAATGAAACAGACAGATCGGAGAACCGATCTTCGTTTCAGGTGTTTTTATGTACGGTAATTCAAACCACTGTTCGCCCGCAGTGAGATTTTGTCTATTTTAATTTATAATAAAAATTAGTTATATATTCTATAGTTTATCAATAAATATGTAAAGATTCCGTCTATAAATGTCGCAAACCATGAAATAATATTTGTGTGTGCGTGGTTTGTGAATTTGTATCAATTAATTTAAAGTGTCAGTGCGGGCGTATTTGTTTAAATTATAGTTTTTTTTAAATTGTATAAAGTCGTGTAAAAATACTGATCAAAAGTCACATTCCTTTGATCAGTGTTTTTAATTAAAATCTAATTGCACAAATGTTCAGAGCAATTAAGTTGTATTCAAAATTAGTAAGGAATTTTTATATGTAATTACTGTACCGATTTAAAAATGGCATATTAAATTAAAAGATTGCTAAAAACAGATAATTGATTGTTGGTCAAGCTGCATCGCTAGAGGCTAGAGAAAGGAGGCGGAGCCTAAAACAAAAACAAGTCGGAAAGGTCAGCAGTGGCTATTTTAGAGAAAAACTTACATTCTAACTTTTGTCGTGTGTGAGAGAAGTAGTCTCGAGACAACACAGCAGTTGAGTATAATTCAAACATTATTATTAAGAAGTTTATCAGTGAATCGCAATGTTGATGGGCTAAGTGCCAGGAGCTGGTCTCTGCCCCGCCAATATGGATCCTCGTGCCGCTGTTTGATCATGTTTCATATACTTCAGAATTTCCAACTTCCAATCTCAAAATTAGCTATGCCTTACAAATAACTTTCAAAAATGCGCGCCTACGTTCGTCACAAGCCAAGCTGGATGAAGAAAGAAGAGTAACTTTGTTACACGAACTTTAACTTTCTTCCGTGCTTAATATTATCAATCAAGTAAATCATATGTAAGTTTTTATATCATTTATAATGCTATTGTTTAACCTGTCAGTAAATTTTCTTTTCTTTTTTTTAATCCTCTGCTCTAGTCTTTAGAAATCATTTATAAAATTGTAATTAATAGTAATAATATTTCAACTGAATGCATTTATATTTTCTTATGTTGCTTATTTCATAAACAAACATTGCCAATAGTAATATTTCCAACTCTGTGTAAACTAGTGTGTAATAATGATCAATTTAATTTAAAAGTAATTTCATGTTCTGAATTAAATATTCTTTCACATTCCGAGTTAGTAAATGTTAAATCACTTTATTATTCTATGTTAAGTTGGTATAAAATTACAATCTAAGTTTCAATATTAAATATATATATAATAGTTTCAAAGTGTTATCTTAATGTCATGTCTGATCTGAGAAATAACTCCCTGTATAATTTGATACTGTCGCTACCGCCTGTCAACCTGAAGGGTTAGGAGTCCCAGAGTAAGATTAACTAATTATTGTTTTTCACCGTCAGTTTAATTTCGCTATGTTTTTATTGGGATAAGGATCTCAGCCTGTGGCGTAGAAACAGACTAATAGATTCCAGGTTTTATATAATTTCTTTTAAAAAATCCGCTTCAAGTATTCGTCCTTCACGTCTGTGGCAATGCCTTCCCTTCGCTGAAGTTAGCGTCTCGCCATTCTACCATTGGGGAATGAAAGCAGTTTTTCTTTCCCGGTAATCTCTTGGATCACCGGGGTTCGAAATGATCCCGGCTGGTTGTCGTGTCCCGGAGCTACTTGGGGGCATTAAGCCTTGTCAAAGTACAAGCCGCCCGGTATTCCGTTAATGCACCGCAAGTGATTACTGTAGGGCTTTTGAATCCAGGCAACCACCAGTTCATCTATCTTCCATGTCGTATTTATATAAAACCACCAGCACATCTATCCTTTATGTCGTCTTTCTATAAAACCATTCTCCAACTGTTCGTCTACGTAACGGCTCGAGCCTATTCTAATAAAATAAGTTAATAAAAATCTTTAGATAAATATTTTTCCAGTGCTCAAATACTCTGATTCTCTTAACCACCCGTCAATCATTTAACTACCCAGCTATTGGCATAAGTTTGTTTACTAAATAAAACGTTTACTAAAGACTAGTAGCCAAATACAAGAGGATTCATGGAAGTCTTACCGTACTGTATAACACTATATTTATATGCTGTCTATTTTTATTATATAACACTATATTTATCTGCTTTCTATTTGTCTTATTTAACACTATATTTATATGCTTTATATTTTGCTTATTAAACACTTTATTTAACCTAAATTTTTGTGTCCTCCACCTTATTACTCTCTAAGTCTATTTAGCCACTTACTGTCTGTATTGGCAACTTAAATATATACGTTACATGAATGACCGTCCCAGTATCTATAGTCTAATAAATCTATTTATCATTAACTGTAAGAATTTAGTCTATGTTCTGAGCTGAGCTAGAAAAGGGATAACCCCGTGCTGTTATAAAGTCATCATCGGTTAGTCATACCGGGGTTTGGGTTTGAATTCAGTTGGCGTTTTGGAAATTATTCTTAAACGTGGACTGGGTTTGAACTCGGGTACTGTGTATGAGTAAGCGTGGTGGATTTATACCGGTACAATATATATATATATATATATATATATATATATATATATATATATATATATATATATATATATATATATATATAATGATGGAAAATGAAATCAGAACTGTGAGTATTCTAAACAATAAAAACAAGATAAAATATAAAAGAACAAACCCAGATCATTTCCCATCACTTTCATATATTGTCAAATGTCCTTTTAGCACTGCAATAATCGAACTAAAATTATGTTGTATCAATAAACAGAATCAAAAGACTGTGTTCAATTGAACAAAAAGGAAAGAGAATGTTTTATCATCAGAACAATGAGGTAGAATTTTTTTCACATCAACTTACTAAATACCAGATAATCAAGACATTTATTTTATATAGTGCAATGTTTTTTTTTTTTTTTTAGAAACTGTAATACCGATAAGCCAATGAGCTAATACACATGCCCTTTGTAGATATCACTATATAAATGAATACTCCCACTTTTTCAAACACAAGATAAAGTCTTTGGCAAAAGATAGAAAGAATCTATCTATCTTTTTGAGCCAAACATATATGTACAAGTTAATCTTAAGTGTTTGAAAATGAGAGTGTGAAGTTGTTAATTGATCAGTTTAAATTATGTTTTTACTACGTGAATGAATGTCACTTGTGAAATTTCTAGAATTTAAGATATGTCATTCTTATTAAATTAAACATATGTGAATGAATCATGCTTGTGAAATTTCTAACATTTACAATACATCATTCTTATTCAATTAAACATATGTAAACATATGTTTAATTTAATAAGAATGACATATTGTAAATTCTAGAAATATCACAAGTGTCATTCATTCACATAGTAAAAAGGTAATTTAAAGTGAGCAATTAACAACTTCATGCTCACATTTTCAAACACCCATACATGTACATTTGGGTCAAAAAGTTAGATGGATTTATTCTATCTTTTCCCAAAGACTTTAACTTGTGTTTGAAAAGTGGGAGTATTCATTTATATAGTGACATCTACATAGTGCATGTGCATTAGCTTATTGGCTTAAATACCAGATAATAAATGGAGTAAAATTTAATTTTAATTTATAAATTATTAAACAATGTACTGTGGCTAGATAAGTATGTTGTAGGCGAAAAGAGGCTACCTTAATTTTTATTAAATGTAATAATATAACTTACACAAATTATACATAGCATAATGTCCAATGTCTTATCCAAAGTGTTTGTGTATACAGAAAGTGAGTGATGTTCAAAATGGAAACACCCTCATTCAAGCTCATCACCAGTGATTCTGGGAGAATGATGGAGAGTTTTATGGAATGGACTGTATCCAAAAGAGACATTAACCATGTAATTACAGAAGTTAATCAGGGGGATTAAATAAAATCAAAATTATATATATATATTGTAACGATATATAAATATGTCGTTACATTAATTTAAAATAAAAACTTAAAAGTTTGCAAATAAAAGGAAAAAACTAAACGCTAAAATTAAAATGTTTGTTAAACATATATATATATATTCGCACAGATGCTAAACTTTAAAAATATTTTTTTCATAAACAAAAAAAAAAGTATTTGAACGTATTTTTTCTAATAAAAAAATACAAGATTGAAATATAAAAATATTTTAATAAAAAAATAACGTAAGTTAAAATAAAAACAGGTATTAATTAATTCCTGTAATCTGTAAATGGAAATGATTGTTTATTATTTATCTAAAAGCTGTGTAATTAAAAAGTCAGATGAAAAGTTAGATAAGAGAAGAAAAAGATTTTAGCTTGACCAGTGGAAGCAAATAAAGGCCCGGACCATAACGAAAAAACAGAACAGTGACGTTTTTGTTCATGGAATCCATAGGAGGACTATAAAAAGAAAAAATATTGAGTTCCAGTCAGTTTTCCAACTTGATTTTGGTGAGACGAGCGACTTGCCGTCCTCACTCATTTATTTTAAAAATGCAAAGACGGTGATACCAGAACAGAACCAGCTAATGCTACCTCCAAAATATCAGACCGGTCTTCCAGGAAAGTCTCCGTGGGAATTGCCAATGGGAACATGGACTCTTCTACCATAAGCTATATGAAATGAACAATTATTGAAATCAATTAAGAACTTTCGTCAAGTTTTACAAATTAATAAACAAGCCAACTTAAATGTTAAAATGGACTCTTATCTGACTTTTGTAAGTTTTTAAATCAAATTAATAATGTTTAATTTTATATGTTTTCCGATTGATAAAAATCATTTCTATTTTTTTTCTTTCTTATTGTATAAATTGTTTATTGTTTAAATTTTAAATGATGAAATTTAGGTTGGGTATAGACGTTGCATAGATTCGTTAGCGGTTGATAATGTTGTGGTTGTCACATTCGATTAGAATATATGGGTCAACGATATCACTGCAAGCATCTTACGATGAATGCTAATGGGATTTGTATATTTCCTATGCAAGTGACGTTTATCGATGACTTTGTATTTTGATCGGTTGTGTTTAATTTGGAATGTTTTTGACCGTGGAATCTGTGCAGCTGATCTGTACTCAACATTTTAAAACAAATTTTATAAAATGCATTTGTGCGAACATATTTAAATGTTAAATTTAAGTCGGGCGTGAATGGCTATATAGATTTGTAAAGTTATATTAGGGGAGGGTAATCTTAGGTTATTTGTGTCGTTGTTGAATTGGGTCAATGGATTGGATATATTTGTGTAATTAGTAGATGTAGTTTAAGTTTCGCTACATGCAGAATCGCTGAATACACCGCACCAACCCTTTGCCTATGGATGGGATTGTAAGTCGGCAAAAAGGATTGTGGTCCCTTCCTATGGAGTTTTTATTTTATTGTTCTTCTTGCAATACAGACATCATATTCCTGTATTGGACAAGAGTCAATGTTTTCTCTAACTATCCTGTTCAGATGTCAATTCCTGACAGTATAGTATATTTGTGCTGTTGTATTTTCATGCTACATTGAATACATAAATGTATCAGATGGATTGATGCCAGTTTGACTATGAATTTTAGCCTAAGGTTAAATAGGGATAGAATGTTTTATTTTCAAATGCAAATCTATGTAGTCTATTCATACTTGACCATCTAAATAAAATATTAAACTCATTGAAATTTATGTAAATGTACAATTAAAGAGTAATATAAAAATCTAAAAATGTTAAACCTATTCCTCGAATTTAGAATGATTTATATGTGCGTAAATAAATATTTTTATGTGTTAATTTCTGGCAGTGGCTTTTAGTCTTTTATATTTAAGATATAAAATTTATATTTTATTTATCTCTGCGTCTCCACTGAGCTAGTGACTTGGGCTAACGATCGGAATATTTAAATAAAGTGGAATCTTAACAGTGCGTATCTGCCTACTTTATAATTTTTTCTAGGCTCAAATGCCTAGATGGCGCCCTGGTAGTTGCAGATTTTGTTTTTGCGGTTAGATTTGATCTTCACTTTCATTTCGATCGTTATAAATGGTGCCCAGATGGCGCCCTGTAGTGAAGTTTATGTTAAGTCACCTTCTCCGGATCGTTACAACTGGCGAACCAACTCGGGCCGATCTTTAATAAACCACAAATACCCTGAGCAAATTTTGTCAAAATGAAATATTTTTATCTGTTTACATAAGTCGTATACTTTAAATCTTCTAAAAGCTCTGCCAGAAAGAAATTGAGCATATATATTAAACACGAGAAAGTATAAAAAATTTTAAAAACTAATTTTTGTTAAAAAAAAAAAAAAAAGTCAAAAGGTTGCAATAAATATGTTTTTTTATTGATATATATTATGCTTTAATGTGTATAGGCGCGCACAGCCACGTAAGTTTATGATTGAAATGTGGTACCTTACGATGAGTACCGTTGGGAATTTACTTCAGTGTAATCCTATTTAAGCATTTTAATCAGTCATAAATAAGTTGGTGGTATGTATAATTGTGCTGCAAATATACATGTATAAATCCATTATCTTTCAAAATGTATTTAGTTCAATGCAACCTTCTTAAATAAATAATTTAAATACCTTGCTTGTCATGCCGTATGGAAAAATGAAATGTATAAGAAAAAATAATAGAACTCTTGTGGGGAGGAGATGAATGTAAATGGTCCTTGGGAAGGCGATAGTCAACATTTTTTTTTGTTTTTTTGTATATAGTCTTTTTGTAAAATTATTAACCGGATGTTTTGTAAATGTCTTCGTCAATCATGTTCCATAATTACTAACCCTAAGTAAAATATTTTTTTGATCATTTTTTAAGCAACTTTACTGATATGTAACGAGCACAGACGTTCATTACATTGTTTTTTTTTATATTTATTAAATGTGAAAGTAAATTAAAAAGTTCGCATTTAAAAATTTTCTTTAAGAATTAAAAATTGAAATTAAATATCATCTTAAACTCATATATATTAAATCGCACAGATAAAAAAAAAAATATTAAAATAAAACTGTATTAAAAATAGAAAAGGTATTTTAAAAACAAAAACATAAAAAGATTTAGAGATAAAAATATATATTTGATTTGGAAAACAGGTTAATTAATCAGAAATGGAAACGATTGTTAATTAGTTAAATGTAAACCAGCCTTGGGCATTTAAATGTAAAAACATCGGTCAGATAGGAAAACAATAGAAACAAATAGCCAATGAAAGAAATCCATCGGGAAATCGGACCTCAGCGAAAGGATCATCACATCGATGACATAATGCCAAGTCAATCCTTTGAATACATATAAAAGGAAAATTTGGAAATTATTAATTAGTGACTGGATTAGGATTATTACGATGTGACAGATAGGTGTTAGTGCGGAGGTGCGGGAGAAGCGATTGAAGAGACGCACGATTCAATCACTTCAGTTTTGCCAAAGAAAGAAAGAGAAATGAACTATCATTTTCTACATTGAGGACCAACTACATTAAAAAACCTCAGAATGAATAAATAAAACATCGGCTAAATGTATACCAATATCTTCAGGATGGCGTGGGAATTCCCGTTCAAACTTACAAACGATAGATAAAGATGAACTGTTTAAAACCGTAAGAACTTTTCAAGTAATGAACATTAAATTAAAAACTTTTCGTATTTAAAATAATTTCATTAGTTTTCTATCTGACTAAAGTAGTTAAAATGATATTTGATGTATTTTTTATTTATTTGTGTAAAATCATTTCCATTTATTTAATTTTGTTCTTTAAGTTTATTTATGATTTCTGTTTTCCGATAAATTAAAATATATCAATGTTAAACTTAAGTCGGGCGTGAATGGCTGTATAGATTTGTAAAGTTATATTAGGGGAGGGTAATCTTAGGTTATTTGTTTCGTGGTTAAATTGGGTCAATGGATTGGATATATTGGTGTGATTAGTAGATGTAATATTGATTCACTACGGGCAGAATCGCTTCATACGCTGCACACTTCCGTTTGCCTATGGAAGGAATTACAAGTCGGATACCGCAGTTCCTTTCTATGGAGTTTTTTGTTTTATTGCACTTCTTTGCAGATAGATGTAATATTCCTATCTCATGAGAAGCAATTTATTCTCTTAACTTTTTGTGCTGCTGTATTTTATTACATTGAATACATCGATATATCAGATGAATATATGCCGGTTTGACTATGAATTTTAACCTAAGGTTAAATAGGGATAGAATGTTTATTTTCAAAAGCAAATCTATGTGGTCTATTCATACTTGACCCTAAATAAAAATGCATTAAATTTAAGTTGTTTATAGATGCTTGCATGGATTGGTTATCGGTTAAGTATGTTTTGGGTTTTCATATTTGATCAAAATATATAGACATTCGATAAATAATGATCCTTACGTTGAGTATCTAAAATGAATTTATTCGGATGTCTTTTAAGTTATTGGTGACAATGCAAGTATCTTATGGTGAATACTATTGGGTTACATATAAATTTCCCTCCGCAATTGTCAGTAATCAATAATTTTGTATTTTGATCGGTTATGTTTCTTTTGAAATGTTTTTGACCGTGAAATCTATCTAACCAATCTATATTCAACATTATAAACAAGCTTTCATAAATTTATATGTGCGAACTTAATTAAAATGTAAAATTATAATATAATAGTAATTAAATGTAAATTAAAGTAAAGTTAAAAATAATGTTAAATGTTAAAATGAAAACTGATACTAAGACAATTTTAAATCTTATATACATATGTGCATAAATAAATTTTTGTATGTTAATTACTGGCAGTGGCTTATTTTATTCTTTTTTTATATATACTCTTAGATTATCTTATTAAATCTCTGCTATTCCACTGAGCTAGTGACATGGGCTAATGACCGGATGCAAAAAAAAAAGAAAAAAAAAGATCTCAGGGTCGTGGGTTCGGGGCCCCATGTTGGGCGCCAATTATAATGATTGAAATGAAAGTGAAGATCAAATCTAACTGCAAACTATATCTGCAACTACCAGGGTGCCATCTAGGCATTTAAACCTAGAAAATTTTTTAGAGTAGGCAGATACGCGCTGTTAAGATTCCACTTTATTTAAATATTCTGATCGTTAGCCCAAGTCACTAACTCAGCGGAGACGCAGAGATAAATATCTATAAATTTTATATCTTAAATATAAAAGAATAAAAGTCACTGCCAGAAATTAACACATAAAAATATTTATTTACGCACATATAAAATAACATTTAAATTTTGAGGAATAAGTTTAACATTTTAGATTTTTATATTAACTTTTAATTTTACATTTAACTAAGTTTCAATGAGTTTAATATTTAATTTAGATAGTCAAGTATGAATAGACTACATAGATCTGCATTTGAAAAGAAAATATTCTTCCCTGATTTAACCTTAGGCAACAAATTTCGCAAACAAACTGGCGCCAATCCATCTCATACATTCATGTATTCAATGTAGCATGATACGACAACTCAAAATACTATACTGTCAGGAAACGTACATCTGAACAATAAGTAGAAATAGAAAAGCCATTGACTCTCCACCAACAGGAATGTGACATCTGTTGGCAAGTAGAACAATAAACAAAAAAACTCCATAGGAATGGACTGCGGTCTTCTGCCAACTTACAAACCCATCCATAGGCAAACAGAGGGTGCATGGCATATATCTATAATCCTTCCCATAGCAGACCTCATACTACATCTACAATTACACAAATATATCCAATCCATTGAACCAATTCAACTACGAAATGAATAACCTAAGATTACCCTCCCTTGATATAACTTTACAAAACTATATAGCCATTCATGCCCGACTTAAATTTAACATTTAAATGCATTCACACAGATTATTTTTTATAAATTTGCTTCAAAATGTTGAGTACAGATCAGCTGCACATATTCCATGGTCAAAAACATTCCAAATTAAACACAACCGATCAAAATACAAAGTCATCGATAAATGTCACTTGCATAGGGAATATACAAATCCCATTAGCATTCATCGTAAGATGCTTGCAGTGATATCGTTGACCCATATATTCTCAATCGAATGTGAAAACCATAACATAATCAACCGGTAACGAATCTATGCAACGTCTATACCCAACTTAAATGTAATGCATTTAATAATTTCTACAATAAATATTACTACAAATAAAAATAATAAAATGGAAATGATTTTAGCAAAACTTAACTATATAAATTTAAACAAAAAAAAGTTGATTGATGATTCCTTACTACCAGGTAAATTTCTGCCCCCTCCCTTCCAAGTTTCATTTCTTCTACCTTTAACTATTACTTAGGCAAGTTTGAACGATTAGATTTTAATTTAACAAGACTTTTGTTTAAAAAAAATATGATTTAGATTTATTATTACATTTTATTTATTAGTTTTTATTCCTCGAATTTATCTCTACATATGCACATTTTTTCTTACTGGCAGCCCTTTTTAAACAAAACTTCAAACTGCAACTCCACATCAATACAACAAATATATTTATACAATTTCAGAAAAAAAATTTACGGGCATGATTCACTTTTAAAATTCTCAGGGCACTCGTGTTTATTAAAGATTGGAAATTTCATCATCATCAATTCCCCTTCTCAGGGTCAATCTCTGATGTAAGGCCACACTTTGGATGCCAATTATAACGATCGAAATGAAAGTGAAGATCGAATCTAACCGCAAACTATATCTGCAACTACCGGGCGCCATCTAGGCATTTAAACCTAGAAAAATTTATAGAATAGGCAGATACGCGCTGTTAAGATTCCACTTTATTTAAATATTGTGATCGCTAGCCCAAGTCACTAGCTCAGTGGAGACGCAGAGATAAAATCCTATATCTTAATTTTATATCTTAAATATAAAAGAATAAAAGCCACTGCCAGAAATTAACACATAATAATATTTATTTACGCACATATAATTTCGATCGTTATAATTGGCATATCAAGTGTGGCCTTACCTCAGAGATTGACCCTGAGAAGGGGAATTGATGATGATGAAATTTCCGATCTTTAATAAACACGAGTGCCCTGAGAATTTTAAAAGTGAATCATGCCCGTAAATTTTTTTTCTGAAATTGTATAAATATATTTGTTGTATTGATGTGGAGTTGCAGTTTGAAGTTTTGTTTAAAAAGGGCTGCCAGTAAGAAAAAATGTGCATATGTAGAGATAAATTTGAGGAATAAAAACTAATAAATAAAATGTAATAATAAATCTAAATCATATTTTTTTTTAAAAAAAAAGTCTTGTTAAATTAAAATCTAATCGTTCAAACTTGCCTAAGTAATAGTTAAAGGTAGGAGAAATGAAACTTGGAAGGGAGGGGGCAGAAATTTAGCTGGTAGTAAGGAATCATCAGTCAACTTTTTTTTATCATTATATTTGTAATTACTGTTTTGTCTTTTAAAAAAAAAGTTTTGTCCTTTTGAAATTTCATATATAACAAATTTGTGTAACGTAATTACTAACACTAAGTAAATTCTTCTTTTTTTTTTAAAATGTTTTTATTTTTTTGAGGAAGTTTACTGATATGTAACGATATATAAATATGTCGTTACATTAATTTAAAATAAAAACTTAAAAGTTCGCAAATAAAAGGAAAAAACTAAACGCTAAAATTAAAATGTTTGTTAAACATATATATATATTCGCACAGATGCTAAACTTTAACAATATTTTTTTCATAAACAAAAAAAAAAGTATTTGACCGTATTTTTTTTAATAAAAAAATACAAGATTGAAATATAAAAATATTTTAATAAAAAAATAACGTAAGTTAAAATAAAAACAGGTATTAATTAATTCCTGTAATCTGTAAATGGAAATGATTGTTTATTAATTATCTAAAAGCTGTGTAATTAAAAAGTCAGATGAAAAGTTAGATAAGAGAAGAAAGAGATTTTAGCTTGACCAGTGGAAGCAATTAAAGGCCCGGACCATAACGAAAAAACTGAACAGTGACGTTTTTATTCATGGAATCCATAGGAGGACTATAAAAAAAAAATATTGAGTTCCAGTCAGTTTTCCAACTTGATTTTGGTGAGTCGAGCAACTTGCCGTCCTCACTCATTTATTTTAAAAATGCAAAGACTGTGATACCAGAACAGAACCAGCTAATGCTACCTCCAAAATATCAGACCGGTCTTCCAGGAAAGTCTCCGTGGGAATTGCCAACGGGAACATGGACTCTTCTACCTTAAGCTATATGAAATGAACAATTATTGAAATCAATTAAGAACTTTCGTCAAGTTTTACAAATTAATAAACAAGCCAACTTAAATGTTAAAACGGACTCTTATCTGACTTTTGTAAGTTTTTAAATCAAATTAATAATGTTTAATTTTATATGTTTTCCGATTGATAAAAATTATTTCCATTTTTTTTCTTTCTTATTGTATAAATTGTTTATTGTTTAAATTTTAAATGATGAAATTTAGGTTGGGTATAGACGTTGCATAGATTCGTTAGCGGTTGATAATGTTGTGGTTGTCACATTCGATTAGAATATATGGGTCAACGATATCACTGCAAGCATCTTACGATGAATGGTAATGGGATTTGTATATTCCCTATGCAAGTGATGTTTATCGATGACTTTGTATTTTGATCGTTTGTGTTTAATTTGGAATGTTTTTGACTGTGGAATCTGTGCAGCTGATCTGTACTCAACATTTTAAAACAAATTTTATAAAATGCATTTGTGCGAACGTATTTAAATGTTAAATTTAAGTCGGGCGTGAATGGCTATATTCATTTGTAAAGTTATATTAGGGGAGGGTAATCTTAGGTTATTTGTGTCGTTGTTGAATTGGGTCAATGGATTGGATATATTTGTGTATTTAGTAGATGTAGTATAAGTTTCGCTACGTGCAGAATCGCTGAATATACCGCACCTACCCTTTGCCTATGAATGGGATTGTAAGTCGGCAAAAAGGATCATCGTCCCTTCCTATGGAGTTTTTATTTTATTCTTCTTCTTGCTATACAGATGTCATATTCCTGTATTGAACAAGAGTCAATGTTTTCTCTAACTATCCTGTTCAGATGTCAATCCCTGACAGTATAGTATATTTGTGCTGTTGTATTTTCATGCTACATTGAATACATAAATGTATCAGATGGATTGATGCCAGTTTTACTGCGAATTTTAGCCTAAGGTTAAATAGGGATAGAATGTTTTATTTTCAAATGCAAATCTATGTAGTCTATTCATACTTGACCATCTAAATAAAATATTAAACTCATTGAAATTTATGTAAATGTACAATTAAAGAGTAATATAAAAATCTAAAAATGTTAAACCTATTCCTCGAATTTAGAATGATTTATATGTGCGTAAATAAATATTTTTATGTGTTAATTTCTGGCAGTGGCTTTTAGTCTTTTATATTTAAGATATAAAATTTATATTTTATTTATCTCTGCGTCTCCACTGAGCTAGTGACTTGGGCTAACGATCGGAATATTTACATAAAGTGGAATCTTAACAGCGCGTATCTGCCTACTTTATAAATTTTTCTAGGCTCAAATGCCTAGATGGCGCTCTGGTAGTTGCAGATATTGTTTTTGCGGTTAGATTCGATCTTCACTTTCATTTTGATCGTTATAATATATATATATGTGTGTGTGTGTAAAGTTTTACTTTCATTACTCTTGTACTTGGAAACTTAAGTGTTTGCAGTCAGAAGATTCCATTGTAATGAAGAGAAATGTAATACAGGGGAAGGAAGGTTTATTAAGTTAGAATTTATTTTTTTCATAAATAAAATTTAAGTCAAACTCCTGTATAATGACATATTGAAATATAATCTTATAAAGAGTTAGTCTTCTGGTCATTATGAGGGTGAAATAATATATTTTCTTTTATTATATTTTTGTATCTTGGCTAATTGTATGGATGATGTAAATAGGGTGTGTCTTAATGAATATATACCAGGGACATGGGTGGAGTTATGAATAATTTAGTTATTGAAATGGTAGAGGTGCATATGAGACACATCTTTGGCTATGAGAATAGACTTTCAATTTTTTTCTCTTATTAATAAAGTTTGTTAATGCATTTTAAATAAAATTGGTCTCTAGTTTATCAAATCCCTTTATACTCTTGATCATCAATTTACTTAACTAACTATATAAATGCACATATACATATTAATATAATATATAACACAGCAATAAGATTTGATGTATCATAAGCCAAAAAAAAGTTAGGTGCTACATAACGGAAATTCTCCCCTGAAGAGTGCTGAAGACAACAATCTCCTTGGGTTTGAATACTGAGGTGTAATGGAATTCAAAAGTCGTGTATGGATGAACTAGGCTAAATCATATCTAGATTTAATGAGTAAACTAGAAGTTAGCCCATTGCAGATAGATATGATCATTGATTAGTTAATTCATTGTGGTAATTGTAGCATACTACCCAAATACCCAACATGTTACTATAGTTACATGTGCTCACCATATTCTGGTGGAAATCCTGACTGTTACAACATATCTAGAATTTTTATAAACTTCTTTATATTTCTTATTATTATGAGAAATATACTTATTTTTTAATTTTCAAGTGAAAAATAACATATTCTGATTCATGTCCTCTATTCTCTGGTTTCCTTTCAATTAACTTGATTTCTTAGAGCATATTACAATTAGAGTTTGGTATATAGCAGGTAGTTATAACTGTTTCGCATTAATAATAATTTTTAATGATTGTTTTAATATTCTATTGTCAATAATAAGTTCTTCATTGTTTTGTATTTGACATTATTCCTTCATCTATAAATGAACATTTTAATTTTGTTTTAGCTTCTTTTAGCACTTTTTTCCATGGATTTGTTACTATTCACTTTATTCATTTTTTATTAAATATTTTCATCACTTGTCATCACTATAATTTGAGTTATGTTTTAAAAGTTTTTCCAAATCATCATTTATCTTCTTTCTTATTAGTTTAATGATTTAGTGAATAATATCTGCTTTGATCTTATATATCAACTATCCTATTTTACTATTGTTTTTTGATTTTCTTCATCAATAATTTATTTTATTTCTTTCATTACACTGGTATGTTTTAGTTTACTCCAAGTTATTCTTCCTTTTTTTTTCATTTTACTTTTAATCATTTGATATTTTTTTAATTTACATTTAAATATCTCATACATTTAATTGGACATTAATTGAACCAGTTATTATTTATTTTTAATTGAATTTAAATAGTGTTGTCAAAAACACTAATTGAATGCAACTTATTTTTATTGCATTACAAATAACGTCTTTGGTTAAAATACTTAAATAGACCGTACATATAGATATATAAATTGAAATTCCACAAAAACATAACATTCAAATAAAAACGTCATTATAACCGAGTTATTAAAAAAATGTAATATTAAATACGACTTAATGATATTTAAATTTTTGCTGTTAGATTTATGTGTAGTTACACAGAATAATTTTACCATTAAAGAAAATAATATCCTTGCTTCTGAGTTATTTAATTATCAGTAATCTTAACATTTTAATGAATTTACTTTTGGGATTTGAGTAAATTAAATGTACTAATAATAGTAACTATTTCATTTTTTTTCTTCAGAATCCACATAAGACAATAATGGAAATAATAATAATTTCAGCATTAATTAGAATATAAATATCTAAATAATAATTTTAACTGGAATAAAAACATACATCGTATTATCTAGAGATATTAAAAACCAACTATATATAAAAATGTTTTGGCAAGCTTATATAATATATAAAATATCTATGTCATAATAAATGATGGTTTTATTCTCTTTTTAACGTCAATTTTTTTTCTATCTAATTATCTTTCTATCTATCTACTTATTTGTCTGTCTAATTATCCAAATATTGGTCAAATATCTGTCCATTTATTATCATTTACACGCTGTCTAGCTATTTCTCAACGTATTTTCCCATAAGTTTTCTGTCTGATTAGCTATCTTGCTAATTATACAGATTTTCTATCTATCTATCTATCTATCTATCTATCTATCTATCTATCTATCTATCTATCTATTTATCTATCTATCTATCTATCTATCTATCTATCTATCTATCTATCTATCTATCTATCTATCTATCTATCTATCTATCTATCTATCTATCATCTATCTATCTATCTATCTATCTATCTATCTATCTATCTATCTATCTATCTATCTATCTATCTATCTATCTATCTATCTATCTATCTATCTATCTATCTATCTATCTATCTATCTATCTATCTATCTATCTATCTATCTATCTATCTATCTATCTATCTATCTATCTATCTATCTATCTATCTATCTATCTATCTATCTATCTATCTATCTATCTATCTATCTATCTATCTATCTATCTATCTAT
>JAQFVV010000423.1:450347-472847 GCA_028023455.1 Epiperipatus broadwayi | reverse complement strand
AAATACACCATTTACCACTAATGAATTTGCTTCGAAGCTTGCCACTCTGCCCAATGCCTGTCATCCAGGCACTCATGGCATACCAAAATTTGTGTATGAGCACCTTAGCCATACAACTACTCAAGTATTATATAATCTTGCAAACTATCTCTCACAAAAAATATACAACATTGAAAATCTTTATCCAATTGCAATAGTACCATTTAATAAGAAACCAGCTCCAATAACCACCCTTAATAATATTAGGCCTATCTACATGTGCCAAATAGCCATCAAAATCATTGAGAAAGTCATTAAAGACAGGATTGAGCCATATCTGCTCCCATTGATTTCACCATATCAGTTTGCAAGAAAGCAATCATCTACAGGACATGCAGCACTTATTTTTAAAGCTGTATTGGGGTCGGTGCGAGGCCGGAAAAAACACAGCCCAGTTGCAGTTCAAATAGACATTGAGTTAGCTTTTGATTCTGTGGCAATCGAGATATTAATTAAAATGTTGGCTGCCACTGAAATACCTCACACTCTTTTATATGTTATAACCAACTTGTTGTTAAATCGGGATATACATATTACACTCAGTGGCAAAAACTCTGAATCTTTTACTCCAACACAATTGATCTCACAAGGATCCCCCCTGAGTGCTTTACTTTTCACTTTTTACATCAACCCTCCATTAGGAAAAAATACAGCAAACATTCATTGGAATACAAATACCACACACATCTCAGCAGGTAAGATGTATCACTTATATGGATGATATAAGTGTCTCCCTCCCATCTAAAAAAACATCTGCCAGCCTTGCTGACAATACTACAAGCATTTGCAGCTATGCACAAACTCAGGGTCAATCTAAATAAGACTGCAGTTTGGTCTCTTTATAATGCAAAGCAGTGCACAGGCATGTATGGGGGATAACCATCTGCTTTCTTGGGATTTCTTTTTTATATGAGTGCAAGTGCAATGAGGGCCAAGATCCAGAATAAACTCAAAGAAGAAACAGAACGAATTACCATTTCACTCTCAAAGGCATATCTTTCAATATACTCCAAGATCCAGCTATTTAACCAACTAGCCATAACAAACATTACCTATTACACACCCTTTATTTCCTTTTCTAAAGGTTTTATTAACAAAATCTCTTTTCTATGTAATAAGATCTTGTGGCAGCGGAAGACTGTGTCAATATCTGCAAAACAACTTACCAGACCACCTATTCACATTGGACTAGGACTTCATAATATTTATATTTTCCGTCTACAGAAGGCCACAAACTTAATAGCATCCACAGTCAAACACTTTCCAATGCTTGAATGCCTACTTCAAATAACTCCAACAGATAGACCAGCCCCTGCCTATGACCAACTAGCATCAATGATCAATCATATAAAAAGCACAGCCCCACAGATATCTCTTCAGACAATATACAAGCATCCATACTGGCAAATTTATTCATTAATCCATCCAAATCCAAGCCATGATACCAATCTGACAATGCTGAAAATCAATAATCTACAATTACTCTGTAAGTTTAAAAATAGTCCGTGGAGCCAAAATATTTTGATTTTTTGCTGAGACTAAACCTACATGCACTGCCTACAACATATTTTCTGAGATATTGGAGACTATACACTAACATTGATCATTTTGTCCCCTGTGTCACAGGGCTGAAGAAACCCAGGAACATCTATTCTATCTTTGTCCGGCACTAGAGAGAATTTGATTTATTATGATAGGAGCATATAGACAATCTAACACAACCCTTCAAACAATCTTTAATACATATTGCAAAGGTTCTATTCCATCAGTCCATGCAGCCACTTTTGTGCTTTATGCATACTGGTGCACTAGATGCACATTCACTATAGGTAACAACACAAGGCGACATCCATCAACTTTCAATATCAAACTGGCAGAACTACGAGCCAGAGACAATAAAATTGCACATCCAGACATCTATGCTGCAATCTGGTCACTGATAACACAACAATCAAACCTCTAAGATGGCTCCCAATAACCAACAATCTATGCCATCAACCAAATATTTAAAAAAAATAAAAAATAAATGTGGCAAGTATCTACAAATAAAAAACAGAATGTCGTCTTTGATTGCATACGAGTAATGTAGAAGACAGGAACAACAAAATCAGAACTCAAATACTGGAAAGCAAACTAAATCCAGAACTGCAATATACATACAAGTTGAAGTTTTGCAAATTTAGCAATGATAACCCAAGACTTTTGAGAACTCTGATTACAGCAAGCAGTGCTCACAAATGTAACATATACATATGTATTTTTCACTCCCCTTAACAATGTTTAAATATCTTTCCTCCTAATTTAATTTATTTTTGTACATCACAGATAAAAACTTAAACTTAGTTTACTCACTAGTAATGTAAATATATGTATACAAAGTGTCTTATGGCAAATGTAACCCTATGGTCATCACTAAAGTTATTTTTTGAAACATAATAATAATAATAATAATAATAATAATAATAATAATAATAATAATAATAATAATAATAATAATAATAATAATAATAATAATAATAATAATAATAATAATAATAATAATAATAATAATAATAATAATAATAATAATAATAATAATAATAATAATAATAATAATAATAATAATAATAATAATAATAATAATAATAATAATAACAACAACAACAACAACAATAATATACGTTATTGTACATAAAATTAGATTACATGAATTCACAATGGTTTTGCCAGTGTTACAATGTCATGACTGGTCTAACAAATGTGTTATCAATTTGAAAAAACTTACAGCATTGTTCAAATAGGTTTAGAAATTATTAGTTACTGGGTACATTTTAATATAGATGATTACAGTACAATTGAAGGAGATAAGATTCAATAGAAATAAATTACAGTGTGGAAATATTTACAATAGCAATTATACATTTATTATTATTTATAATGATTTTTTTTTTGTATTAATCCATGTATTTCAAATCAAACCTTTATTGTTTATCAAAAATTACAATGTTGAAAATACATGGTCTAAAACAATATAGCTTTGGAACAAACATATAGATATTATTGTTACAGTTCAAACAAATTGTTAGGCAGGAACCTGTTAAATGTAAACTTGTAAACTATGTATTTGCCTATGTTGTGTTTTCATTATCTGGGGATTTAGTTCATCAGTTTAATAAATTATTTTTAATAGAATTAAAATATATTATTTGGACTATTCAATACACAGATGTGCTGCTTAAAAATGTTGAAAAAAGGATATGTAAACAACAATAAAAATATAATTGTTCTTGTTAGAGCAAAAGTCATTTTTTGGTTTTTGAGGTTATGGTTTGTTTCAGGATTTTAATAGTGACCATGTAGCAGCAAATACATCTGGGTGTGCAATTTTTCCATCACTCATCTTCAGTTGTTCAAGCTTATTAGAGAATGTGGCTGGGTGTCTTATTGTATTGTCTCTAAGGCAGAAGTACATCTGGTGCACCAGAAACTATATAAACAAAAATGTGTTTTGCAAGCTGCTGGTATAGAGCATTTACTGAGTGTCTCTATTAGGTTATCAAGGGTGATGTTATTTTGTCTATATGTGTTAATCATAATTTGTCAGGTATTTATCAGAGGTGTGCAGGTATGAAATAGGTGCTGTTGTGTTTCTTCTTCCCTATGGCACAAGGAACAAACAACATTAATTTTGTTGTAAAACTTGTGGTTTTTAAGGAAATCAAAGGTAGGTAGGGCATTAAGATTTACCTTTAAAAGGGAATAAAAAAATAGGGTTCCAATGATCATTGAGGCACTTAAGTGTTAAAACATACCCAAGACCCATCTTTCCATAATTAAAAATCATTGTAACAGAGTGATTCTCATCAATTTGGATGGAAAGGTGACACATGCTTTTGTCCAAATCTCTATATTTTACATGACTTCAAACTCAGTACTCTTTTATTCACAACATTCATCACCCCACTACTGGTTAGACTTGAGAGAGACCTGACAGATATTCATATTCCAAACTTGAAAAGAGCAGTCAATTGTCTCATGTATATCAACACTATTGTGGTACTTCTTCCATCTGCAAAATATATTCATGGTCTTGCAAAAATCATGGATTGGTATTCTGAGAACAATGGCCTCAGCTTTAATAAGCTGCAGACTGGTGGTTATTGACTTGGAAAAAGATTTAATGTAAATATTCTGGCAATGTTGCAGAAGTTTCTTGGTTTTCTCATTCTACATTCTACAAGAGGTATGAAAATTCAGGTTCAAAGAAAATTACTTGAGGTGGTCAAAAGCACAGTCAATTCGATTTCAGTGATTTTCCTATCATTGTTGGAAAAAGTGGCATTACTTAATATGCTAGCCTTCCCAGAGATAAATTATTTTATGCCAGTAATAATGCCAACTAAATGTTTTCAGATGAAGATTAACTCTCGTAGCTCTCAAGATCTTTGGAACAAAAAACTGTCATGATAAGTCACAAAAGGATATATCAAATCAGAAACGTTGTTGAGATTGACCACCTCTCTAGTCAAACCTTTCTGTATCAGAGGGCCCTTAATTTTTTTGTTGAACTAAAAAAGGGTTTTACATGTTTTTTTTATTCTTTAATCCCCTACACTGTCACACCATCCACTATGAATAGGCTTCTGCCTGTAAAACTGAGAGATTTGCTGGGGAGGCTTGTTGCATTGGTAAAGGAAGTGGGAATTTGAAGCAAATTGTTGTTGGCTAAATTGAGATACTGGGATGTACACCAATTGCTTTATTCTACCACACCTGCTCCTCGGGGCTTCCTCAGACTTTTGCCTGAACTGTTAATTAGGAAATTCAAATTCTGGGTGTTAGAGGGAAGATATCTGAATTTTATCATAAAAGTAAACTTGACTGCACTTCCCACCAGTGAGTTTTTAGTCATGAGGAAAGGCTTTGCCAAACTAAATTTCTTTTGCCAGATGTACAATCAAGAAAATGAATCAATGAAGTATCTATTCTTTGGTTGTGTGTTATTAAATAAATGCAGAGTAATACTCAATGGTTGGATCACATCCTATAAACAAATGATTTTTTAGTGGGAATAAGTGCCTAAAAACTGGAGTCTTTGGAATAATTAGACAATCATGATAAACTATATAGTCTGAACAATGACATGTCATCTCTTATTTGGGAAGAGAAATGGTAATTTACAAAACAAACTTCCATCCATGATCAGGGATATCACAAAGAGGTATTACTTAATCATGCCCAAAAGAATCTATAATGATACCTGGAAGCTGGTGTTGTTGCCAGAATAGTTTTTGCTTCAGCTTTGACAGGTTTCCATCATGATCTGAACAAAAAAAACACTATACATAAGCCACTCATACAGCTCTAGACATGATCAGTGGGCCTGTTTTAAATGATTGATATTCAAATGTTTAGCCCTCCCATAAGTGTTGGTAAGCTAGAGAATGTGGATTGTTTCTCTGCTCATGTTTTCTCAAGTAAAGATGCTAACACTCATCATCAACTGTTCAAACACTCATCATAATTCAAGACAATTTGTTTAATTTTTCACCTTGTATTTGCTCTACTATTTAAACCTTGTATTAATAGGCAATAAAGTTACTTTTAAAAATAAATAATATGTATTGTTAGATAATTTTCAGTACTCATTAATCCATATAAAATAAATACCAATAGTATGACTATATTATTACATATATCTGTCGGTAAAGAATAATTTATATTTTATATTCCTTGAACGTTAAACCATGTTATCTGGAAACCAATTCATGAATAAGATACTATCATTTATAGTAAAACTGTGATAATATTTTCTAATAAATTTTATTTATTTTATTTTAAAACATATATAGATATAACATCATGTGAAATTTATCAAATCCATTTTAAATAATAATTGTAAAAAGTTATCAAACATGAATGTTAGAAGGCAGTTTAATTATTATTTAAAATAGATTTTCTGAACTACACTTGATGTTATATTTATTCGTTATTAAAATTTTATTTCTCATTAAATATGTAACATGTGTTAATTTATTATAGAGTTTTAGAAGTGAGTGAAACATTGCCACTCTATATATTTAACATCAGTTATTTAAAATTCAATTTACATTAAATATAAGGAAAGTCTGATTTAAATTAGCACTCTGGCTAATACTGTTTTAGATAACTGTACAATTAAAAGATCTAAAACATATTAAGAGATGGTTCACTCTCTTAATATATGTTTACTTTTTAAAAATTGTTAATTAATTCTAGTGTAATGGTAACAAAGAAAAAAAAACTATTGAATCTCTTAATATATTTAAAATTGTGAACAAAATTTAACATTTTAAAAAAAAACATTTTTATAAATTTCATTCAAAGAAGATTTTGTTAATTTTTGAAGTTTCTATAAATTTCTATTTTCTTAATGACTGTATAATAATAAAAAAAAAATGTGTCATTTTGGTTTATTAATAATTTATGAATACTGCATAGGACATATATGTGTGTTTATTATTTTTTTCAATATTTCCAACATTCAAAAATCAATTTGTAGAATGTTTTTTTTTGCATTTGTTAATGAACATATCTATCAAATCAAGTCTAATATAATGATATTTAATATATGAACATGGCTTAGTTCTAAAAACAAATGTTGAATGCTCACAATAAGTGTTACAAGTGAGAACAATATCTACCTGTAAGAGCAACAAAAATAATAATAATAATAATAATAATAATAATAATAATAATAATAATAATAATAATAATAATAATAATAATAATAATAATAATAATAATAATAATAATAATAATAATAATAATAATAATAATAACAACAACAACAACAACAACAGTATTTTTTATTCCATTCTCTTTCTCTTATATTCATATATACCTCATAAAATAGCTATACTTTTCTAGATGTTTTAAATATAATATTTTAAATTATACAATATTAAATATAATTGTTGGTTATACTTTTACTATATGTTTTAGAAATGTGTAAATACATAATATATGCAAATAATTTACAAAAACATATAGTATATTATACAGGCTTAAACCTGCATTTATATATGTAATATATTCAGGATGCGAACTCAGACTTTCACATGACCCACTACTCTCAGTGCCATCTCATATTGCTGAACCACCTGATCACACACATGTTGAAAAGATAAATAATCACCAATATACAGATTTCATGCTAAACTGCAATCATCAATTGGTCCAGATTACTATACTCACACATATTTACCATCAGTGCTCAGCTTTATATTAAGATAGCCAATCTTCATACTTTAATCAACAGGCTTCAAACTATTCCATCTCACAACTCTTCTACCTTCCATTTCATGGAAAATCTGATGATGGAAAGGTCAGCCCATCCCCCACATATGTACATATAAATGGATTATTCTAGTATACATGAGGGATCAGAATGACTAATATGTCAACATGGGCAGGATAACAACCTTGGCAATAACAAAAGCTTTGAATGATACATCATCAGACTTTCAATGAAATAGAAGGCTGAAGAGTTGTGAGTTGGAATAGTTTGAAGCCTGCCCAGTAATATATGAAGATTGGCTATCTTAATATAAAGCTGAGCACTGATTGTATATATGTGTGAGGATAGTAATCTGGACTAACTGATGATTGCTGGTTTAGCATAAGACATATATTGGTGATTAGTTATCTTTTCAACATGTGTGTGATCAGTGGGTCAGCAATATGATATGGCACTGATAGTAGTGGGTTGTGTGAAAGTCTGAGTTCCAATCCTGAACATATTGCATATATAATTGCAGGCATAAGCCAGTACAATGTAATAATTTATATAAATAGTGTGTAAAAGGACTGCCCATCCCTCGCATATGTACACATAAATGGATTATTCTCCTTACATGGGGGTCAGAATGACTAATATGTCAACATGGGTAGGATAACAACCTTGGCACTAACAAGAGCTTTGAACAATCCATCATCAGATTTTCAATTAAATAAAAGGCTGAAGAGTTGTGAGTTGGAATAGTTTGAAGCCTGTCCATTATAGTATGAAGATTGGCTATCTTAATATAAAGCTGAGCACTGACTGTATATATGTGTGAGGATAGCAATCTGGACCAACTGATGATTGCTGGTTTAGCATAAAATATGTATATTGTAATTATTTATCTTTTCAACATGTGTGTGATCAAGTGGGTCAGCAATATGAGATGGCACTGAGAATA
Organism: Epiperipatus broadwayi; assembly: GCA_028023455.1. Classification (NCBI taxonomy): domain Eukaryota; kingdom Metazoa; phylum Onychophora; class Udeonychophora; order Euonychophora; family Peripatidae; genus Epiperipatus; species Epiperipatus broadwayi. The sequence goes on along the minus strand of JAQFVV010000423.1, from coordinate 464,607 downwards.
GTGGGCCATGTGAAAGTCTGAGTTCGAAAACCAAAAAGATAGAGTAAAAAAGTATAACCAACAATCATATTTAATATTGTTTTTTTTTAAATATATTTAAAACATCAAGAAAAATATAACCATTTTTATGAGTTATATATAATACCTCATAAAACTGCTATACTTTTAAACATGTTTTACTACTACTACTACTACTACACCTACTACTACACCTATGACTACTACTACTACACCTACTACTACTACTACTACTACTACTATTATTACTATCACTACTCCTCCTACTCCTACTCCTCCTATTGTTGCTACTACTACTACTACTACTACTACTACTATTACTACCACAACTACTACTCCTCCTACTATTATTATTATTATTATTATTATTATTATTATTATTGTTGTTGTTATTTTATACAAAATGGTGTCATATCTGCAACTTTTTATATATATAGGGCCTTTACAGCTTCTCGACATTCTCTTTCAATATACACTGTAAGGCCTTGTCATGTTATTCAAGTCAACATCAAAAAAATACATTAATAATGCAGATGACATTGTGTGGAATTTAAAGGTGATCTATCTCATCACCATGCACACATTGTTAAAAAAAACATTACAAGTTAGTACAAGATAACTGTCCTATTTATTTTTGTAAACCTGGTATTGTTTTCTTTTTTGTTCTCTGATGTTTAAACCTCCATTTTAGTTTCACTTCTAATATAACAAACTTCACACAAAAAAGGTTTAATATAAATATATAATTTATTAGTTAATTAATATTGAATTTATATCAATATAAGTAGCTCATTTATATTGTATTCTCAGTTAAATAAGATTTACTGTTTCAATATATCTCCATATTTGATATCAGTAATTTCATCTATGATTTTATGTAATTTAACTTATTTTTAGATTGAATTCACATTGTACAATCCCAAAGTTTCACAATGTAGTGTGTGTACTATCAAAGTGATACATCTTAACATTTATTTGTTTTAATTATAATGAGTTAAACAAAATGACTATTACTTCATTAAATATTATAAACATTAAAATATTCTAACCTAGTCAAGTAGGGAAACCTTTAATCTTTATTGTCATTAAGAATTCATTATATTTAAATAGCAAATAGTATATAAGGATGATCATAATGCACAAATAATTACATCACAATTATATAGTTAAATTTTACCATTTTATTATTTGTAATAATTTTGGTAAATGCTTTTATTGTATATTAAAACATGAATGTTTGAATAAATTTTCAACCTTAATCAGAAAAAATATCCAGAAACATATATCTTAAAAACTACAACTGCACTTTCATTTTGTATTTTATTTAAGATAACTATATTTGGTCTACTTTACAAATATATTAACAAAGCTTTATATTAAAATCCTTCATTGATTCAACAGCCTTGCTTCATGTGGCACATTATGTAAAGGATCTGATATAAGATTGAGAAGTTCCAAGATAAATTCTGGTGTCTATGGTTCTGGTACTGAAACATCTTAGGGTTTTCTAAGCAATAAGGTCCTTAGTATGAATTGGCCACTATAAAGTTTGCACAGTTGGTATAGCATACAACTTTAGATCAGAAGGAGACATTGATTTTGGTCTCACATTTCTGGGACCCAAACTTCTTATAAAGTCTCAAGCAATAAAACCATGACCATTATTATTCAATCAACACATTTATATTATCTATGTTATATAAATCCAAAATTTTTCTTAATAAAGTAGTACAAGCATTAAAACAATTACATTGAAAATTTAGAATGAAAATTATAGTCCCACTATTATGTTTATCTTTTGTATTTTTGATATCTTCTGACATCATTATTTTTTATGGTACTGTTAGGAGAAAATAGTTTGAATTACCAAAATTATTTTTGTATGATTATTATACTTCAAATATTACAAATCAAAAAAAATAAATTATAAATAATTTATTTTGACTAGATATATTTTAATTTTAAAAATAAATGTTATATTTTGAATAATGGAATTTAATTAAAAGCTGCTTACAAGCTTAGTTTCTTACATAATCAGTTCAATTATAACAGCAAGTATAAACATATTATAATATGGTAAATAATATTAAAAAATTGTACACTTTTAAAATACGCTTCATTAGACTTAATAAAAATAAGTATTGTTTTATTTACATTTTAAAAATAAAATCCATGTAATGTAGATTTTGTAGATGAAATTTTTTTCAGCCATGACTAAGTATGAGACCTTTTGCTGTGAGTATAATCTGTGTTTTTTTTTTTTTAATCATAAATAAAATATGAAAATTTAGTATTTATTTTATTTATAAAGATAAATATTTAACAAATGAAGTCAAACATATTACTTTCTTGTAAGTAAAACTGATTTAATTTTAAATTTAATGTTGAATGTTTACATCAACAGAGAACCAAAAAAAATGACAATCTGTGAGAATGTTAATATAAAACTAAACAGCAATCAAGATAACTTTCTATTAAATGTAGTTATCTTAAAATCGTTTTGAGAGAAACAGAGAGTGAAAAACAGAGAGGAGAAATAAAAAAAAACAAACTATTCCCTTTTATTATAACTTAAATTTATTTTAGCATTTGTACATTTCTAAAACGATAAGTATATAATTAATTATAATGTTCTTATCATTGCAGCTGTTATTACTATGTGATATTTCAAATAGTATACAAACATGGATAGGCTGCTCACTGACACACATTAGCCAGAATGGTCAGATTATAAGCTTTTTACCTCTGAGACTAAGATCAAGACACACCATGGTCTTTCTTCTCAGTTGCGTTATAAAGCAGAATGAATGATTGTGTAAATGATAAATATTTTTCAAATACATATGTACAATTATGTCAGACAAAAATAAATCAAGGCCATTATTTCCAGGAAGGTGTAATGTCAGCAACCAAGGCATCGGTTAGGGCCAAAGGTGGAGCATGCAAATAATTCCCTGAATGCGGACCCATCCTGCAATTTGATAATGACTTTTTATATAGGTACTTACAACTGAAAATAACTTTCAAGTAAAGTAAAATTGCAAGAATTAGAAGAATTGTCTTATATTAAATCAGACATTATTGGACTTTATGATGTTAGAAAAAAAGGTGAAGAGATAATTGATTTAAAGAGTGGACATGTACTCTATTACAAAGACACATATATTGGAAGAACAAGTGGAGTAGGATTCATTATAAATAAAAAGTGGAAAAACAACATTGTGGAGATTTATGGTTTATCAGACAGAGTATCAAGATTAGTTATATAACTTAATAACAGATACAAAATGCAGCTAATTCAGGTTTATGCCCCAATAAGTTGTCATAGTGATGAAATAGCAAAAGATTTTTTATATGGATGTACAAAAGGATTTTGATCATAGTAAATAACATTTTAAATTGTTATGGAAACCTTTAATGCTAGTATTGGTAAACAAATGAAATAAGAAAGTGTTGTAGGTAATTTTGATTATGGTAATAGAAATGAGAGAGGTCATAGACTTGTGGAGTTTGCAGAAAAAAAAATATTATGAATTCATTTTTCGAAAAAAATGTTAAAAGAAAATGGACATGGAAGCATTCAAGTGAAGGTACAGCAGAATTAAATTATATTTTGACTAACAGAAAATACATATATCAAGATTGTAATGTTTTTAATAAATTTAACACATGAAGTGATCATCAATTACTACGATGTAAGATATGTGTTAATGCAAAACTAAAGAGACAAAAATTATTAAGGAAAACATATTTACAGTTGATATATAATCCTCATCTTCCGACACACTCTAATGAATTTAAATTAGAACTTACAAATCCATTTCATGTATTAGTAGATTTTGAACATGATTCAGATTTGAATGAAATTAATAAGAAAATAACTGACACACTTTAAAAACGGCAAGATAGCTGGTAGAAATGGAGCAATTGACCAATAAAATTTTTGCTGAGACTAGACAATTTATGTAGAAAAGAAGAAATATGAAGATATGCAAAAATTATGTATTAAAAAAGATTAAATATCACAAATTTTGTAAAATGGTGTTAAAAAGAATTGAAAATGATACAAGAAAATATAAATGTGAACAAGAAAGGAAAGCTGTAGGAGAGAATAAAAGTCTCATCAGTGTAAAACAACAATTTGTTATTGATAGAAAATTTATATCTGCAATAAGAAAAAATGATGGAATTATTAATAAAAATAGGTGATGTCATAAAATGGGTAGGAGTCTGTTATCAAGAATTATATAGTAATAAAATACTAGTAGCTCTTGTACCTAATACATCTTCCAATTTGCCCAGAATTTTAAATGAAGAAGTGAGACATGCAATTAACTGAATAAAAAAAAAAGCAAAGACTTCAGGCAATTATGAAATTATAATTGATATATTAAAAGAAGCAGATGAAGACATAAAAAAATTAGCAAAGTTATATACCAAATGTCTAAATGATAAAGATGTATCAGATGATTGGAATAATGCAATATTAATATTAATATTTTAAAAAGGTAATAAAGGACATGTTAGAAATTACAGTCCTATCAGCCTTTTATCAGTTTTATGCAAAATGTTTACCAAGATAATTACAACTCATCTACAGAGAACATTGGATTCCCACCAACCAAGAGAAGAATGTGGATTTGAAAGTGGTTTTAGTACATTATATTTTTATCAGGTATTGAGAGAAGTTGTAAAAAGGATAAAATAATATTAGTTGTCATTATGTTTTGGATTTGAAGATTATGAAAAGGCATTCGATTCTATAAACATTTCTTCAGTGATTAAATAATTGGATCATTAAGGTATAGATCCAGGATATTGTCACATTTTAAAGAATATTTATAAAAATGCAACAGCAACAATTAGATTACATAATAATACTTGGAAAGTCAACATTGAGAAGGATGTAAGATAGCATGACTCCATATCCCTAAAACTTTTTTGCAAAATTGCTGCAAAATTATTTTGTGGATAAAAATGGGAAGTAAATGAATAAAAGTAAATGGAGATTATTTAAAGTCATTTATATTTTGCAAATGATATAGTTTTTTTTGCAGATAATGCTGTAGAGCTCCAGGAAATGTTGCAAGAGTTATCAGATAAAAATAGGAAAGTATGACTAAAGATAATTGTTAAAAAAAGTAAAATAATGTTTAATAGATTTTATCAAAATATGAAAATAAAGATTCATTTTGATGAGTTGAAAGAAGTTCACAGTTACAAATGCCTTCGTCAGATTATTAATAGAGATGGAAACATAATGGATGAAATTAATCATAGAATTAAACTTGGTTGGAGTGCTTTTGGTAGAAATAAATGATAGTAAAATGAAATATGTCTATGTGTTTGAAAAGGAAGGTTTTTAAAAAATGTGTTTTGCCAGTTCTTACATATGGATCTGAGTCTTGGACACTTAATAGAAGAGCAATACAAAGACTTCAGACCACTCAAAGAAGTATGGAGAGATGCATGTTAGGAGTAACAAGAAGAGATTGAAAACACAATATATGGGTAAGAAAACAAACAGGTGTTCCTGACACCGTCATTGAAAAAATTAAAAGATTGAAGTGAATTTGAGCTGGACATACTGCTAGAAGAGATCATAATAGATAGACAATTGAAATCTTAAACTGTGTTCTAAGAGATTGTAAAAAAAAAAAAAAAACAGAAAGTGACAACATGTGAAATTGATGGATGAAATAAGAAAGTGTGCAGGAGTGATGAGGAGAAGAGAAACTGAAGATCGGAGATAATGGATTGTACTTGGAGAGATCTTCATTCTGCAGTGGATTGATAATGGTTAATATATATATATATATATATATATATATATATATATATATATATATATATATATATATATATATATATATATATATATATATATATATATATATATAAACGGAGAAGAGAGAGAGAGAGAGAGTAACATGAAAAACTATTTAGAGAGTTTTGTAGATTAAAATACATACATATGCTTTTACATTAAAACATTGGTCCATATATACATAAGCAGGTAATTGATTTGCTAGCAAAACATTTTCCATGAGTCCTTTTTTCTTCTTTTCCATTTTGAATAACGATGAAGCTTCATATTTATAGGATTAAATGAGCTTCACTCTCTTGTTTTACTGCATTCATCATAAGGAAATTTTTGGGAATGATATATATATATTGTAACGAGCACAGACGTTCGTTACATTGTTGTTGTTTTTTTATTAAACATGAAAGTAAATTAAAAAGTTCGCATTTAAAAATTTTCTTTAAGAATATAAAAATTGAAATTAAATATCATCTTAAACTCGTATATATTAAATCGCACAGATAATGAAAAAATATTAAAATAAAACTTTATTAAAGAAAAAGTATTTTAAAACTAAATTTTAAAAAGATTTGGAGATAAAATTATATCTTTAAATTTATCTTTAAATATATTTTTGATTTGGAAAACAGGTTAATTAATCAGAAATGGAAATGATTGTTAATTAGTTAAATGTAAACCAGCCTTGGGCATTTAAATGTAAAAACATCGGTCAGATAGGAAAACAATAGAAAATGCTAGCAAATAAGAAGAAATCCCTATGGAATCGGACCGCAGTGAAAGGACCATCGCATCGGTGACGTAATGTAAATTCAATCCTTCACATTAATATAAAACGGACAAGTTTGGAAATTATTAGTTAGTTAATGATTATTACGATGTGACTATATGTATTAGTACGGAGTTGGAGGTGAAGGGATTGAAAGAGGTGCTTTCAATTCCTTCAGTTGTTAAAGAAAAGGGAGTGAAACATCGTTTTCTACATTGAGGACCAACTAAATTAAAAAACCTCCGAATGAATAAATAAAACAACGGCTAAATGTATACCAATATCTTCAGGATGGCATGGGAATTCCTGTTCAAACTTACTAACGACAGATAAAGATGAACTGTTTAAAACCGTAAGAACTTTACAATTAATGAACATTAAATTAAAAACTTTTCGTATTTAAAATAATTGCATTAGTTTCCTATCTGACTAAAGTAGTTAAAATGTTATTTGATGTATTTTTTATTTATTTGTTTAAATCATTTCCATTTATTTAACTTTGTTCTTTAAGTTTATTTATGATTTCTGTTTTCCGATAAAATAAAATATATCAATAGTAAACTTAAGTCGGGCATGAATGGCTGTATAGATTTGTAAAGTTATATTAGGGGAGGGTAATCTTAGGTTATTTATGTCATTGTTACATTGGGTCAATGGATTGGATATATTGATGTAGTTAGTAGTTGTAGTCGGAGATTCGCTACTGTCAGAATCGTTTATATTTATGCCGCACTCACCCGTTTGCCTATGAAAGGAATTATAAGACGGAGAACGCAGTTCCTTTCTATGGAGTTTTTTTTATTGTTCTTCTCATTAGATAGATGTAATATCCCTATCTGATGAGAGTCAATGCCTTCTCTTAATCTTTTTGGTGCTGTCGTATTCCGTATTACATTGAATACATCGATGTATCAGATGAATTGATGCCAGTTTGACTGCAAATTTTAGCCTAAGGTTAAATAGGGATATAATATTTTATTTTCAAATGCAAATCTACGTAGTCTATTCATACTCGACCCTAAATAAAAATGCATTAAATTTAAGTTGTTTATAGACGCTTGCATGGATTGGTTAACGGTGAATTGTGTTTCGGGTTTTCATATTTGATCAAAATATATAGACATTCGATAAATAATGATACCGTACGGGGAGTATCTAAAATGTATTTATTCGGATGTCTTTTAAGTTATTGGTGACAATGCAAGTATCTTATGCTGAATACTAGAGGGTTTCTTATATTTCCCTATGCAATTGTCAGTAATCAATAATTTTGTATTTTGATCGTTTATGTTTATTTTGAAATGTTTTTGACCGTTGAAATCTATGTAAACGATCTATAGCAACATATTATAACAAGCTTTTATAATCCCATCTGTGTGAACTTAATTAAAATGTAAACTTATAATATAATAGAAATTAAAATGTAAATTAAAATCTAAGGTAAAGTTAAAAATAATGTTAAATGTTAAAATGTAAAACTAATACTAAAATAATTTTAAATCTTATATATATATATATATATATATATATATATATATATATATATATATATATATATATATATATATATATATGCATAAATAAATGTTTGTATGTTAATTACTGGCAGTGGCTTATTTTATTCCTCTTATATATATATATTCTTATATTATTTTTTTAAATCTCTGCTATTCCACTGAGCTAGTGGCATGGTCTAACGACCGGATGCAAAAAAAAAAAAAAAAATTTTTTTACTTTTGTATCTACCTACTCTATAAATTTTTCTAGGTTCAAATGCCTAGATGGCGCCCTGTAGTGCAGTTTACGTTAAGTCGCCTTCTCCAGATCGTTACAATATATATATATATAGCATCGTTTGGTAAAATAAATGTCTACTTCTTTATTTCATAGTTTACTCTTGTTTAAAATTTAATTATTGTTTTTCTTTTAATGAATTGGGGAAATCATACTTTTCTCTACTCTTCTATATGGAACAGATTGTTGTTATAACCAAATCATAAATTAAAATATTGAAACAATAATAAATAAGCACAATTTCGTCACAAGCTAGATTTTCACTTATTTCTTTTTTCTTTCAATCTTATTTAAACTACACTCTTTTACTTACTTCTACTTTTATTTAGATTTTTAACAATTTTATTATTATGTTTGGAAATTAAGTATTTATACTAATTAGTACTAATAAGTAGAAAATCTTTTTTTCTGTAATTAATGAATCCATAATAATAAAGATTTATTTAGTTAACTTGCTTCACAAATATTGAATTAATACATTTTTTTTTCTTTTATACCAAAATATTTTTTTTTTCATTTTATTATCTTTTATTAATAGTACTACAAAATAATTATTTTATTTTTCTGTATAATAGTAAAAAAAGCATAATTAATTTCAATCAATAATTTTTTTATCAAATTAAACAATCTTTTTTTTTTTTTTTTTTCAAAATAATCTTTATTTGCACAAAAAGTAAAATATACATTGTAATATAGAGTTCTTGTTTATGATCATGACTGAAACATTAAAGATTAACTAGTTATTAAATTAGATGATGATTACAAGATTAAAAGTAAAATTTTAAGTTACGTTACTAATCAGAGGTGATCTAATTTGGCATATAAATCCCATGGTGTGTAAAGTTTGAGTGTCATGAATAAATAATATACATGACTATTGCTAAATAATTAATTGACTCCATGTTTTCTCAGCAAGGCTAGGCAGGCATGTTCTTAGATCACTTTCTTTAGTTTTATATAATAACTTTAAGAAAATGTCTTCAATAGGACCGGTCAACTCACTATCAAATAATACCTTTCATCTAATCTTCCATATGATAAAATTTATGAAAGTGGCCAGGCGGATGGAGCCAAAATTAAACAATCTTAATCCTTAATAAATATGTAAAAAATTTAAACTATTTTGGTTTTGTTTAATTTAAATATTTAGAAAATAAAATGAAGTATGTTTGATTTCTTTTCTTTTAATATAGAATAAATATACTTTTGAATATGTTTTAAATTTTTATTTTATTAAAATTAATTCAAACCAATTATTTTATACACACGAACACACACACATATATATTTGTGTATATAATTTATTTTTAAATGTTTAAAACTACTAATTCTGAATTTTGCCTTTATTAGGATAACAGTAACATTTTTATTACCTATGTATGCTTTAGCAATATAGCAGAGTTTTAATATATAATATAAAAAAATCATGAACATAAGCAATAAAATAATTTTAAATGATAAATTTTATTGAAATAATTCAGAACATTGATAAACATTTTAATAGACAGTACAAATGAGGTTTCACTTTAAACTATAAATGTGTTTTAAATATATTGCAAAATAATATTAAAAATTACGTTTTTTACTGAATCAATCTCTGATTCATTTGTTCTCTTCTTATTTTATATATGCAGGGCTTATAAGAGCCAACTATGAATTATGATTGCACATGTTCACATATATATGAGTGCTGAAATTGTTTCTTGTTAATTCAATATCAGACTATGTAATTAGATCTGATATTGTTAAATTATTTGCAAAGAATTAAAGGAAGGACAATAAAATAAAATAGATGAGATAAAATGTGTTTTATTAATTTTATAAAAAAAAATATTTAACAACATTAATATTACCAAACATTAGTGCTTCTAATTTATATGTTGAATTTAAATTTATATTTAAATTAAAATATATTTCAGAATAATATTATTCTTGATAATAAATCACAAATGTCCTGTAGATAAGAGTACAAATTCAAAACAGGCAACATATAATAAAAAAAATAGCTATTGCCAGTTTATAGCATATGTGCTTGCATCTTACAGTAAAAACTTAAATATTCTCTTTAAAGTTACATAACTTTAAAATAGTCACATTTTGAATTGCAACTGTTAAACTTATTACTCCCACAATATTGAGACCATTTATTTCTGATAAATAAATAAATTATTATCACTAATCATATATATATATATATATATATATATATATATATATATATATATATATATATATATATATATATTATATATTGAAACAAGCATGCTGTTTCACATGTGTATGTGTTCTAAAAACTATTTTACCCTCCCACCTTAAAAAAACAGCAAATGTATAAAAAAGTCAATCTTATATTTTTTCTAGAAAAATATAGCAAAAAGTTTAGTTTATGATGTTACAGGAAAATCATTATTTTCTATAATTGAGAAAATAAAATAATAAAGATAAAACATTATTTATTTTATAGTTTTAAATTACAATATAAAATAAATATATCACTCGTATTTATTTAAAGCTGGCATTTTATTATTATTATTATTACATTTTTAATTTTTGGAATGATGTTTTTGAATAAAGTGTGATAATAGCTTGAAGCAGTCTTAATAAATTGGAAAACATGAATTAATCCTCCTGGTTCATTATCTGTCCTGTGAAAAATATTGTCCAATCCTTGGAAAGAGAAAGGCAATAGACTTAAATGAAAGTGATGAGACAGCTAAGATATGTGGGCTGAGCTGCTTAATCAATCCGAAGAGCAGAATATAAATAGTCAAGTTGGAAGGTCAGAGGCAGATAAGATTGATTTTTAAAGTAAATTTGGATAAGAACAATGAAGAGTCAATAGATTAAAATTTTCACCTAAGTGTTGCTTGACTGTTTAATCGACAGCTGATCTTAAGAAACCTTGGAATATAATATTTATAGCCACTGTTAATAATGGAAAAAGAAAACATTATTAAAGAAAACATAACAATGGAAGGTTAATGGTAAGAGATTTTTCTCTTCATTTCAAAAGCCATGATTGTCCAAGATTTGCCTGGGTACACATCATGGAAAGTAAACAATGCCATTCAGCTTAAATAAAACAAACCCTTTTTGATGGAACAGACTGGATATAAAAAATGAAGGTAACAATTTTATAAAATATTCAATATTTATGTGTTTATAAAAACAAGACAAAATGTTTTTCTTAAACTAAAATTATGAATAAATGTAACTATATGAAAATATGTTTATTATAAATGAAACTAAAATTATATGTGCTTTAAAAAGACAAACAAAATGTCTTTATTATAAATAAATAAAAAATCATTAATAAAAATAGCTGCGTAAAAATATGTTTTGTTGATAATAAATTGTAAATGCTAGATGTCTTAAATGTCAATAAATAAAGGGAATTTTATTCAATACTTATACATGTTTAAAGAAATTTAAAAAAAAAAAAATGAATATCTTTTTTATAATGAATTATGTGAAAATGCATTTCATTAATGATAAATATATAAAAAAATATCTATAATCAATAGGCATTTTTAATAAGGACTGACTTCTCATCTGCATATATATTTGAATTAAGGAAAATTAAACACAATTACTTGTAACGATTTATATTACTAATATACAAATAAGAATACCTAGTAGAGTCAGAAATATGGAGCTATTGCATATAACTCTAACTGGCTAATAAATAAAATGCTATGAGTTATCTTTATTATTATATCTGTAAAGGATATCTTCATATAAAAATAATTAAACCACATTACATGTGACTACTATCTAAAATACTACAAATCAAAATGAAATGCAACTCTGAATTAAATACAATGTTATTAGTTATCTTCATTATTATGTCTGTAAAGGATATATTCATCCATGAATAATTTAAACTACATTACATGTGACTACTACCTAAAATAATACAAACCACAATTGCATGGAACTCTGAATCAAGTGCTATGAGTTGTCTTCATTATTATCTCTGTTGTTTTAATATATCACACTACTCTGTATGAAGTAACTAAATGATTAAAGATGCAAACTATTGAAGAACTTTTGAGAGAAGGACTTTATTATACTCTCAACAGATTACATTCTCTAAGCCATCTAAAATGTTATTGGAAGTAGGCCTAAAAGATACAGGGACTGTTAATGAAATATTTTGCTTGATGGACATTTATTTAAACCTGTTATTAAATAAAATTATTGCTACTTAAAATTAGTTTTAGTTATCCAGTTTTTCAATTCTATTTTTTTTTTTGTTTTATTGCATTACTCATCATTCTATGCACTTGTTGATGAGAATCTCATGCCTCCTGAGCTATGTCTGGCATAACCAGACATAGCTCAGGGTCTCATCTTATGAGATTATTTTAATGTGATTTTGAAGTTATGTGATTAATATTTCTTCTTAATATATTTCATATTTCACTATATTTATTAGATATCAAAAAATATAAATTATTAATAACTTATTTTGACTTGAAATACATTTTTTTTTCAAAAATATAACATTATATTAGCAGCTAATGTGAATATGGCCTGAAGCTGTATTTAGAATTTTAGCTTCTATGTAAATAAACTACTAATACTAATGAGTAAATAATAATATATTTATATTTACATATAAAAATATCACAGCAAATATTCAAAAAATTTAAACTTTTAAAAGATATTTTGTTAGATATAACAGAAATAAATAATTTTTTATATTGTTAAAATAAATAATGAAGATTTTATTGATTTTGTAAACTGAAAATAATCTTTCTAATAATAATGTATAATCTTTTTGCATTGATTACGATCTCATTTTTAATATAAAAACAGAAAACCATTAACACAGCAGAAAACTGAAAATGGCACTAGTTGTACATCACATCACAAATCTAATATCTTACCAGTTCACAAACGTATGTATATTGCCAAATAGTGGTAATGAATAAAATATGTATGAAAAAATGTAAAATTAAATACTGTAATTAATAAAAAATGCTTGTCTTGTATTATTTTTTTTCCAAATATTTGAATTTTTTTATTAGTCATATTTTATTTACTTATTTTTTTAATGCAAATTTTAAAGTAATTTTTTGTTGCTTTGCTCTTATGTGATTTCTAAATATTACAGAACCTATCCCCCATTTTTTCAAGATAAGTTAAGTCCATTTTTTGTACTATTTCTTCTGTCTACATGTTCTGAAGAACCTATCAACTGCATAAAATGATACCCAGGTGTATATATATATATGAAAGATGGAAGCCTGTGCCCAGGTGTATATATATATATGAAAGATGGAAGCCTGTGCCAACTTATGAGATCTGGTTCCATATTGGAAGTCATTTGCCTTTTATTGTATCTTCATTAATATGATTTTAAAAAATATTTTGTAATAAGGAGGTTATTTAATATATTTATAACTTTAAAATTGTGTTAATATACATAAATTGCTGACAGTTAGTTCTTCACATGAAAATAATAATATTATGTTATTTTAACAATATTTTGTTTTCATTTTTAAAATGCTATTCAGGATGGGGACATTCTATAAGTTGTTTGTAGCTGATACTCATTTTTATATGTTAATATTTTGAATGTTAGTGTTTATTCCAGGGATTTTTTATTATTATAATTAATTTATCTTGTTTTATGTGGAACAGAAAAAATCATCTCTGATAAATTTTGATTGTCATATTTAGTTGTATGTATGTAATATATTTGGTGTTACCATAGCTATCTAACACACTGGGATGCCGAAATGATTTTCCTCAACATTTATTTTTATATTTTCAAGACTATAATTACATATATCTTAAGTCAATTTTAGATTTTATCAATATATGAGTGTTATAAACATTACTCATGCTTT
>JAQFVV010000423.1:402847-445347 GCA_028023455.1 Epiperipatus broadwayi | reverse complement strand
ACATACATCTTTGGTATTTAATTATGAGTCATTTTAATATTTTACATTGCTTTTATCAAAATTTTTGTGTATGTACTAAGATATTTAATTTAAAGTCTTCATCAATTATTGAAAATTATGATATTATAATGCATACTGAAACTTGGCTTACTGCAGAATTTAAAAATAATATGTTGTTTGATGATAGATAGAATTTTTTGAGACAGGACAGAGATCCTAATATTATTGATAAGGGAGGAGACACATTGATTGCTCTTATATCTCAATTGGAATTTAAGTTGCATAAAGTTATATTATGTTCTAATAAATCAATTTCGGTACAGGTTAATTTTAGATATACTAAAATACTTATGGGGAATATATTAAAAATTTAATACCGATTCATGGGAAAAGAGAGTGTACATATTCTTCATTAAGTAGAGATTTTTGTAAGGTAAAGTTTTGGGTCTATACATACCACTTCAGGATTGTAAATGGTCATCTGAGTATAACTCCCTGTCTGCTAATGAAGCATGGATGTATTTGTGAATATATTGCAGTTTTATATTATATAAATATGTGCCAATTCATATAGGTAACAAGCTTAAATATCCTATTTGGTATTCAAATAAATGAAAACAATTTTAAGAAGGAAATATAGATTTCATAAATTATTTTAAAAAAACTGGTTGTTTTATTTGTTATAATAATTTTATTAACTTTAGGTATTTATCTAAAAAAAATAGAGAAAAGATTTTAATACTTATATGGTTAGTGTGGATGCATCACTTTTAGCTCAACCTAATGAGTTTTGGAAAATTGTGAATGATTTTGATATTAATAAATGTAAAAGGCCAATAGGTTCATCTTTAATGCCTGATATTTAAAAAAAAATATGATTATTCCTCAGTGATGGGTAGATATACATTTTAATGAGGTAAATGATGTGTATGAGAACAGAGACAGGGAAATTTTAGGATATAACATTAGAATAGGATTTATAACTAAAGAAAATATTTAAAAAGCTGTTAAACAAATAAATGTCAATCTGTGTCCTGGTTTTAATAATATTCCTGCATTCTTACTACAAAGTTATTTGGAGATTTTGTCATGACCTCTGGAATATGTCTTTAATCTTTGAATAGAAAGAGGCATTTCCCCTTCTTACTAGAAAATTACTAAGGTTATACCAATACATAAAAAAGAATTTCATTCAGAAGTTTCTAACAATAGGCCAATCTCAGTTTTATCTATTTTTTTCAACAAATATTGAGAAGTGTGTGTGTATATATATATATATATATATATATGTTAATTATAATGTTTTCAGCATAAATGAAAGGTGTGAGTTAAAGAAGATTAACAATATTTGGAAGAAACTATTGGAAGAGAAAATACATTTTAAAATTTCTCAACCAATAGAATTTAAATATGAGGAGAAAGAAAACGATTTTAAATCTCACATGCATTCTTATGATTTGAGAAAGAGGACGCTCTGAGGAAAGTACTTGATATTGTACTGAAACGTCAGCATTTAGCTTTTTCACTACACGGAATATCCCGCAAATAGTAATAATAATATGACACACACACATATATATATATATATATATATATATTGATATATATATACCATATATATATATATATATATATAATGGTATTATTGGTCAAGTTAATTTGTTGGTTTCAATTTTTCAACATGAATTTTTACCATGTAGATCTGTTGAAAGAAATTTACTAACTATACATGATCATATTGCTCATTCTTTAAATAATCATACACAACTTGTTGTAATTTATTTTGATTTAAATAGTGCTTTTGATAGACATTCATTCTAAAATTTTAAGTAACAGGGTTGATATGGGTTTCTTGTTGAATTTGTTAAATTGTTTTATGTCATTTTTGCAAAATTGACCTTCTTTCATTAAATATAATAATAATGTTTCACATGCTTATGTTAATGAATTAGGTGTTCCACAAGTTAGTGTATTGGCACCATTATTATGTGCAATATATATATATATATATATATATATATATATATATATATATATATATATATATATATATATATATATATATATATATATATATATATATATATATATATATATATATATATTGTGACCTTCCAGGTTGGCACCAGGAAGAAATGTGGGAAGTTCACATTTGTGCTAACAATGGTTAAAGATAGTTATCTGAGAAAAATGTATTGTGATGTAATTTGCTAGTTAAAATTAGCTAATTAAAAAAATAAAACTTTAATTGGGTGTAGTGATTGGTATAGTTTTGGATTATATATGTTTTGTAGTAAAAGAGGATGATTAACAACATCTGGTATGTTTGTATGTAGTAGAAAAATTTACATGTCATAGTGAGCAGAAACACAGATATATTATTAATTAGAATTTTCTTTCCTATATTTTATTTATTATTTACTGATTATGTATTGTTCATAATCTTATATTTAAAAATAATAAAGATTGTTTGTATATTAGTGAATAACATTTATAAATTAATATTTGATATTTAATATTTTTTTTATTATTATGTTTATTCCATTCAAACATTGTTTTGTTAAAATTTTATAAGTAAAATTCTGGCACATTTCCAAAGTTGATTGTAATAAAAAAACAGAGGGTGTGAGTGGAGAGAGACAGAGAGTTTAAAACTTGAAGGAAAGTAAAAAATTCCAAGGAAAAAATGTAAAAAAAACTTGAAAAAATCAATAACTCTCTAAGAGTATTAGAACAAAAAAAAACATCGCAAGGATTCTAATAATATACCTGTGGATAATTTTCTATTATACTACTGGAATAATATAAAAATGAGGAGATAAACACCCCCCCCTACCCAGTGGAAAACCAGCTCCAAATTTCTGTCAAAAGATGGTCCATATTCACTACTTTTAAAATGCCTGAATAATATGTAAGCTAAATAATTATGATTTATTTTAAAGTATTACCAAAAGTAAATAATATCACAATGACTAAATTGTTTAAAATAAAGCTAACTAAAATTTTCTTATTAAATGCTATAATTAAATGCTTGATTTTCAATTTTAAGAATTTTCTATCAATATTCTGCAATATAAAATTTAAATTGGAAGAGTTTATCTATTTAATTCTATATCAAGAGTATAATTTTATACTGTATAACTTTGATATTCACGTATATATAATAAAATAATTCCAATGCACACAAATGTTATTTATCACGCCTATAATGGAATTCTAGGATAAGAAAAAAGACTATTGTCATTCTTAACAAATTATGCATTAACAATCGGATAGACATTTTTTTTTATGTTATAATTTACTGTTGTCTTTGAAATTGATATGTATGTTTCTTTCAACTTTCACATTTTTTTAAAAAAAACTTAACATGTAATGATGGGATATTGATAAGTAGTTTCGTTAATGATTACAACAGATGTACATACAATTTTTTTTTTGTTTTCTTTTAAGAAAACAAAACAATGTAACTTCATATCATTATAATATGATAATTTATTATTTTGTATGAATTCGAAATTATATTATAGGTGATTATAGATATTCGGATGTGTGCATGATGGTATAAATTATTATTATTATTTCTTTAAATTGTTTTTATTATGCTTTAATTTCGTTAATGAAGTTCATTAAAAAAAATAAAGAATTAAAACCTTGTCTGTTATAAGTTAAAGATAGAAATGGTCAAGGGACAATTAGATTATTTAGATTGGGTTCGGAGATATTATTTAACCCTCACATATATAAGTATAAGTATAAGTGTTTGGTTATTGTTTTTCTTTGCTTTTCTTTATTGTTGTATAGTTAATGTTAGATGATATACACTAATTATTACAGATAAGTGTTGTATAATTTTTTTATAATATGTAAAAAAGATGATTGATTTATGGCATCATCCAAGTTCTATAAATAAGCTAATAAAAAGTATGTTTTAAAAATTCTTTATATTTATGATATTATATTCGAAGATATATGATTCATATATTAAATATCAGTCAATTTTGGTTTTACTGTAGAAGAAATGTAATTGGTTAGAAAGGTACATAAATAATATTTTTTTATTTATTTTTTTATTTTTATTTTTTAATAAATGTATTATTGAATAAATAGCCCATATGAATTGCTTGATTATATACTTTTGATTTTCCAATTCCACACACACAAATATTTGTAATATAACATAGCCCTAGAATATCTAAATTTACCAGTATAATTCAACTTTTATTTAACTTGTCTGGAGATGATAAATCATCATAGTACAGTGCTAATAATATATTCTACTTTGCTTGGAATAGGTGGTGATGTGGATAAAAAGATACCCAATCCTCATCATTGTCTATACTGTAATAAATATATAATTGTCAATTTTGCAACAGTTTTATTATTGAATAGATGCTTAAAATATATTTAAATTAACATTATAGAATTATTGTTTATAGACATTTTTATCATCCTTATTTACCTCTTATATGAAGACCATATCCTACAAACTCAACTGAGCTAATCCATAGAATAATTACAATATAAGAATCTTTCAAATAAGTTTAAAAGCAATTTACAATTATAAATTTTATTCTAACTTGTATAGAATTGGTGTATGGGCAATTATAAATCTAATAAAGTGAATAAGTGAAGAAGACAGATGTTACAGCGTGGGTTAATTGGTTTGCCCAACATAAATGGCACAGCATTTATGGGTTAAATGCTCGATATATTTATGGATAAATGGCTGCACAATGATTGGTGATCAATTCTTCTTTGTTCATATATGTATTTTGTTCATCATTGGAGATTATATATTATACATTCTATTTTAAGTGGTGAGTAACATGGATGGCTTAAACATGGCTGTTTTAAATATACAGTTATTGTAAAATTGGTTCCAAAATAGAATCAAGTTGGCAGTTTTCTTATTTAAGGATTTTTTTATATCAATCTGGAAGATTGATAGACATGTTTAATAAAATGGAACTAGAGGTAAATGGAGCATTAACTAAGGTTTGAAATAAGCCAAATAGGGTTCCAAATAAGTCAATACCTGAAAGATGTATAGTAGATATATTGATGTCAGATGTTTAGTTTAAAAAAAAACATTTTTTTAGATGAAATAAATAAATACAGCTATGAAACAGCTTAGTTTCAAATTTTAAAACTATATAAATATCGTAATTTATAGTAAATGTTAAAGTTGATAACATTTATATATATATATATATATATATATGAAAAAACAAATACAAGTTAATCACGTAACCTGCTATCACTTGTTATTTCTGTCCAAAAGATGGCGCTATACCAAAACCGCCGAACAAGTGTAAGATTTGTTTTACATAAACGAAAAAAGAGTCAGAAATTAACTACCTCTTTCATTTGCTCACTCCCAGATCAGCTGATTTCAAGCTGGTTTGCTATCCTCAGTGGGAGATAGAGTATAGAAACTAGATCTAAAACACTGACTCTCAAGTGTTTATGCAAAACGTTTCTATCAGATTGCAAGCGTGAATTTTTCAGACCGGAAAAGTCTTCAAACCCAGCCTAGCAAGCTAGATATTTATATGGGTCTGATCTCAGTTCAGAATCACCATATAATCAAAGTCTCTGAGATCGGAAGAGCTTTGATTATATGGTGATTCTGAACTGAGATCAGACCCATATAAATATCTAGCTTGCTAGGCTGGGTTTGAAGACTTTTCCGGTCTGAAAAATTCACGCTTGCAATCTGATAGAAACGTTTTGCATAAACACTTGAGAGTCAGTGTTTTAGATCTAGTTTCTATACTCTATCTCCCACTGAGGATAGCAAACCAGCTTGAAATCAGCTGATCTGGGAGTGAGCAAATGAAAGAGGTAGTTAATTTCTGACTCTTTTTCGTTTATGTAAAACAAATCTTACACTTGTTCGGCGGTTTTGGTATAGCGCCATCTTTTGGACTGGAGTTCAGACGTGATAGCAGGTTCCGTGATTAACTTGTATTTGTTTTTTTCATAAATGTACCTTTAGAGTTTTCTTGCAATGATATATATTGCAGAGACTTTGATTATATGGTGATTCTGAACTGAGATCAGACCCATATAAATATCTAGCTTGCTAGGCTGGGTTTGAAGACTTTTCCGGTCTGAAAAATTCACGCTTGCAATCTGATAGAAACGTTTTGCATAAATACTTGAGAGTCAGTGTTTTAGATCTAGTTTCTATACTCTATCTCCCACTGAGGATAGCAAACCAGCTTGAAATCAGCTGATCTGGGAGTGAGCAAATGAAAGAGGTAGTTAATTTCTGACTCTTTTTTCGTTTATGTAAAACAAATCTTACACTTGTTCGGCGGTTTTGGTATAGCGCCATCTTTTGGACATAAATAACAAGTGATAGCAGGTTACATGATTAACTTGTATTTGTTTTTTCATAAATGTACCTTTAGAGTTTTCTTGCAATGATATATATTGCAGAGACTTTGATTATATGGTGATTCTGAACTGAGATCAGACCCATATAAATATCTAGCTTGCTAGGCTGGGTTTGAAGACTTTTCCGGTCTGAAAAATTCACGCTTGCAATCTGATAGAAACGTTTTGCATAAACACTTGAGAGTCAGTGTTTTAGATCTAGTTTCTATACTCTATCTCCCACTGAGGATAGCAAACCAGCTTGAAATCAGCTGATCTGGGAGTGAGCAAATGAAAGAGGTAGTTAATTTCTGACTCTTTTTTCGTTTATGTAAAACAAATCTTACACTTGTTTGACGGTTTTGGTATAGCGCCATCTTTTGGACATATATATATATATATATACATAAAAGATATATATATATATATATATATATATATATATATATATATCTTTTGCTTGTCAATGAATTATAGCACTGATGCCAGATAAGCATAGAATTATTGATGATGTTAAATTATAAAGTAATAATGTTGTTCATTTTCAAAACATTTCTGTTATAGAAAGTCTATAATTTTGAAGGTTAAATAGCATACTTGATTGTTGTAGTTTTGTTGGTTGTATTGCAAGTTTTGGTGATGGATGGAGAATTTCCATCATTGTCTTAAGTGTATGGGGTATTCATGTCACCGAGGACTGATTGTTCTCATTCACTGCTCCAACCCAAATTATGATATCAGTTGTTTGTTATCATGAAGCAGTAAACAGTAGTCATGTCATAATTTTGCCTCTAAAACTACAGAGAGAGAGCAAGGCATAGTTCTTTCCAATATATATGTAATATTTGTCTCTAAGACTCCCAAAGATGAGCAAGACAATATTTTATAAATATCCCCTAAGACTTGGATGTAAGCAGGGCATTGTGATAGTGTTTGTAGTAAAATATTATGGGTTGTGGTAGCTTAGAGTGACTAAATTGGGACGATCATCAGAGTGTTAATGGAGCGTTGTCTGTTTTAAGAGCAGTGATGGAATTCTTTTATCTAGTTCAAAATTGTGAACCCTGCTAATAATTGTTTTGGCTGTCAGTATCTGTTGGATCTTTAGAAGAATGGATGAATATATAACTTGAATATATACCTTTTTCTTAAAATGATATTTTCTATATTCTTATGCAAAGGTTGGTGTTTTTTATATTTAATTAAAAATTGTATATCAGTTGTTATAGTAAATGAATGTCATCATTAATTTTATTTTGGTTATAAAACTCATTTTTTTGGGTTATAAATGCTGGTTATAATATTTGGATGCACCCAATACAGCATAAAGATAAATGAATATGTTTAAATTATTTTGGTCTTTTATCGGTTGTTTGAATTGGTGTAGTTTGTAATATAACTATAGTGGATCAAGTAAAATTTAATTAATATCTTCAGCTATGTTTAGATTTAGGTGATCTAGTTAAACCTTAATGTCTTCTTGCCTATGTGTGTGTGGAAAAATCAAACATTTTATGGGAAAATAAAATAGTGGAAATTTTATGTCATTCTAGGTAATGATGGTGAAATTGAATTTTTGGTTCTGTGGGTGTTGGAGCTGGTAAACCTTATTCTCTTTAAGTAGTATTAATAAATTTTATGAGATTATAAAATGGAATTTAGCTTATATGATAGTTTGGGTGGGCCTCAAGAGACACCATCTCCAGACATTGCTGGGGTGCCCTCTGACCTTGAATCAGGAAATGAAGCTATAGATATGTCATATGGAGAATGTAATAGGATGAGAGATACTATGCCTCAAACTGTAGATTGTGATATGTCGATGTTGTTAAGAAATATATTAACAGAACTAAAAGAAATAAAATCTGGTCAGATAGAAGATAGAGAAAGGTCAGAAGAGATGTTAGTAGAATTAAAATCAGAATTAAAAGAAGAACTAAAAGAAATAAAATCAGAAATGTTAGGAATGAAGTCAGAAATGGTAGAAATAAAAGATAATACAGTTAGTGCAGATGCAAGTTTTGGAAGAAAAAATAGAATGTCAGATATCAGAGATGAAGGAGATCAAAATAACTATTAAAGATCAAGTATCTAAGTCAGAAATTGTAGGGATAAATGTTTGTAATCAGTTACAGCCAATTAGACTAGGTAATAAAGAATTAATGTTGCAACTTAAAGGAGAGATCAAAGAGAGTTTTAGTAGAGTGGAGATGATAATAAAAGGTAGAAGACAAGAATATCAGATGTTGGTTGGTCAATACATTACTAAGTGTACAATTGAGGTCAAACAGAAGTTTGAGTCATTTGAAAGAGAACTGGGCAATGCCAAAGTAAATTTAGTAAAGTACCAGATTAAAATATACAGTAGTACTTTAAGAATAAGTAGTCAAGGTGATAAATGTCAAAATAAAATGAGAACATTAAAATCACAGTTAGAAACTCAGAAGTTGGATCAATGTGGAGTTGGTAAGGATGTGAATGGCCAATTTATGAAGATTAATAAGAACATTAGTTTAGCCAATGAAGAATTAAAGGTATACAAAATATTTAGAGAAATAGTTAAGCAAGACTCAGAATTAGATAAAAATGGAGATATAGACATGCACAAAAATTTCAAGAATAATCTCGATAAATAGAAAGAAATTAATAAATTAATGAAGACAGAAATAATTTCCTTAGACATGAAATATCTAAAAATTTTGGAGAATGTATTGCTAAAGGTTACTGATATCACCAGTAATAAGTTTAGAAATAAAAATGAAAACATAAGGTGAAGGCAAATATTTTCGATAAAATAATTTATGGAGATACTAAACATGTAATATGTAGTGTGAAATGTTTAATAGAAAGTGTTAGTCATGCTAGAGAAGTTGGTAAAGTGAAAATAAAATATAAAATTAAGAATACAAAGAAGTTTGATTTAAATTTTCTTAGAAAAGTTATTAATCTGGATAGAGATATAGGCAAAGCCAAAGTAAAGCTTAAATGTAAAGTAAGAAGAAAACTAAAGTAGATTTTATGAGAGAGGTAATTAATCACAATAAACATATGAAGAAAATTAAAGTAAAATTCAAAGGGATGAGTAGAGAGAAGGTTAAGATAAGTCATCTTACTAAAAGTGTAGATGATATAAAAAAAATTGGAAAAGCTAAAATCAGTCTAAAGAAAGTAAATGTAGAGTTTATCAATGTCATGTGTTTAAAGACATCCAGAAATAAAAGGATCGAGCATAGAAAGGTAAAAACTAGACTAAAGAAAATTGAGATAATGTCTCATAGAGATAATCTGGTCAGAAGAAAAGAAATAAAGAATAATCGAGCAAGGTTAAAAGTTACCTAAAATGCTCACAGTTTGATTCCATGTCCTGCAAGACATGATTAATAAAAATTATATATATTGTTTAATATAGAATTTATTTGTTTTTTTCTTGCTTATTTAATGTTGCTAAAATATAATAGAAACAAGTGTTTGTAAAAGCATTAAGTATTTTTATTGTTTTATGTTTATTCAACAAACATAATTGTCTAATTGAGGAATGATCTTAATCTAAAGTTTGATGTGCTATTAATATTGATTGTTGTTTATCCAATTCATTTTTCTTTCATAAGGCGGAAGGACTGTGACCTTCCAGGTTGGAACCAGGAAGAAATGTGGGAAGTTCACATTTGTGCTAACAATGGTTAAAGTTTTTTATCTGAGAAAAATGAATTGTGATGTAATTTGCTAGTTAAAATTAGCAAATTAAAAAATTAAAACTTTAAGTGTGTACTGATTGGTATAGTTTTGGATTATATACATTTGGTCGTAAAATAGGAGGATGAACAACATCAGGGATGTTTGTATGTAGTAGAAAAATGTACATGTCATACTGAGCAAAAACATAGATATATTATTAATTAGAATTTTCTTTCCTATAATTTATTTATTATTTACTGATTATGTATTGTTCATAATCTTATATTTATAAATAATAAAGATTATTTGTATATTAGTGAATAACATTTATAAATTAATATTTGATATTTAATATGTTGTTTATTATTATGTTTATTCCATTCAAACATTGTATTGGTAAATTTTATAAGTAAAATTCTGGCACATTTCCAAAGTTGATTGTAATAAAAAAACAGAGGGTGTGAGTGGAGAGAGACAGATAGTTTAAAACTTGAAGGAAAGTAAAAAAATTCCAAGGAAGAAGATGTAAAAAAAACTTGAAAGAATCAATAACTCTCTAAGAGTATTAGAACAAAAAAAATATTGCAAGGATTCTAATAATATACCTGTGGAGAATTTTCTATTATACTACTTTAATAATATAAAAATGAGGAGATAAACACCCTCCCCCCAGAGGGAAACAAGCTCAAAATTTCTGTCAAACGATGGTCCATATTCACTACCTATAAAATGATTGGATAATATGTAAGCTAAATAATTATGATTTATTTTAAAGTATTACCAAAAGTAAGTAATATCACAATGACTAAATTGTTTAAAATAAAGCTAACTAAAATTTTCTTATTAAATGCTATAAGTAAATGCTTGATTTTCAATTTTAAGAATTTTCTATCAATATTCTGCAATATAAAATTTAAAATGAAAGAATTTATCTATGTAATTCTATATCAAGAAGAGAATTTTATAATGTATAACTTTGATATTCACATATATATAATAAAATAATTCCAATGCATGCAAATGTTCTTTATCACGCCTATAACAGAATTCTAGGATAAAAAAGACTATTGTCATTCTTAACAAATTATGCTTTAACAATCCGATAGGCATTTTTTTAATGTTATAATTTACTGTTGTCTTGGAAATTGATATGTATGTTTCTTTCAACTTTCAAATTTTTTTTAAAAAAACTTAACATGTAATGAAGATATATTGATAAGTATTTTCGTTATTGATTACAACAGATGTACAACCAATTTTTGTTTTTTGGTTTTCTTTCAAGAAAAGAAAACAATGTAACTTCGTATCATTATAATATGATAATTTATTATTTTGTATGATCTAGAAATTATATTATAGGTGATTATAAATATCTGAATGTGTGTGTGATGCTATAAATTATTATTATTATTTTTTAAATTGCATTTATTATGCTTTAATTTAATTAATGAAGTTTATTTAAAAATAAAGAATTAAAACCTAGTATGTTATATGTTGGAGGTAGAAATGGTCAAGGGATGATTAAATTATTTAGATTGAGTTTGGAGATGTTATTTAACCCTCACGTATATAAGTATAAGTATAAGTGTTTGGTTATTGTTTTTCCCTGCCTTTTTTATTGTTGTACAGTTAATGTTAGATGATATACTCTAATTATAACAGATAAGTGTTGTATAATTTTTTATAATATGTATAAAAGATGATTGATTTATGGCCCCATCCAAGTTCTATAAATAAGCTAATAAAAAGTATGTTTTAAAAATACATTATATTTATGATATTATATTCGAAGATATATGATTCATATATTAAATATTAGTCAATTTTGGTTTTACTGTAGAAGAAATGTAATTGGTTAGAAAGTTACATAAATAAAAAATTTTTTATTTATTATTTATTTTGTTTTTATTTTTATTTTTTTAATAAATGTTTTATTGAATTAATAGCCCATATGAATTGCTTGATTATATATGTTTGATTCTCCATTTCCACACACACACACATGCTTAATGTAACATAGCCCTAGAATATCTAAATTTGCCAGTATAAGTTGAGTTTTATTTTATTTGCCTGGAGATGAAAAATACCATAGTGCAGTGTTAATAATATATTCTACTTTGCTTAGAATAGATGGTGATGTGGATAAAAATATACCCAATCCTCATCATTGTCTATACTGTAATAAATGTAATAATTGTCAATTTTGCAACAGTTTTATTATTGAATAGATGCTTAAAACATATTTAAATTAACATTATAGAATTATTGTTTATAGACGTTTTTATCATCCTTATTTACCTCTTATATGAATACCATATCCTATAACCTCAACTGAGCTAAGCCATAGAATAATTACAATATAAGAATCTTTTAAATAAGTTTAAAAGCAATTTACAATTATAAATTTTATTCTATCTTGTATAGAATTGGCGCTTGGGCAATTATAAATCTAATAAAGTGAATAAGTGAAGAAGACAGAGATTACAATATATATATATATATATTGTAATCTATATATAACCTTCAACTCATCTCAGATCCTACACATTATATGAGCAAATGCACAGGGTGCCTTATATTAATAAATAGAATAAGTTAACAATTAAATATTACTTTGTATTAATATGAGACTCTTCTACTTTTGCCTGACATATAGCTTAACTCAGTGGAGCGTTAAAGAAAGTTGTAAAATATATAGAATATAAATAAATAAAGGAAGAAATATTATTGATGATTAAAATAAGATACATGCTTCATTTGTTAATCAACCAAATGATAAAAATTGATAAAGTTTTATTTATTCAAGCTAATAAACTATAATTTGATTTCATTTCTTCCATCATCTAAATACATTCATATATTAACTACAATATACATTTGACATAAAAACACATACTGAATAACTCTATTATATTGTGCATCTTAATATAAATTGATATATTAATGTGAATTTTGAAATATGAAATCAGATCTCAGGGAATGTATAATACAACTTGATTAAAGAAATTCTATTATCCAGTAATGTATAACTATAAATAAAAATATAATGGAAGAAATTGAATAATGTTTTACTGGACTTGCAATTAGATAATGAATGGGATAGGATATCTTTTAACCTCACCTCATTGTCTAAATAATAAATAAACTAAGCAAACTTTTTATAAGTTTACCAAATGGTAAAATATTTTATATAATGTTTGAATCAAGAGAACATTATCAGATTTCAGTATGTTTATTATCAAATTTACAAAGGTATGCACTTATGCTGTAATAATCATGTAGAACGGGGAAACTATTATATGATTGCATATAAGAACAACTCGAGACAAAGATTTGAATAAATAACAAATCATTTGTATACATTTGAAATCAAAATAGATATAACTAATTCACATTGGGTCTGTTTGTTCTAATTTTTAAACTCATAAATAAGTTTGGTATCCTGGGTTTGAAACCACTTTTATTACATAGTTTGTCATTTGTTGTTTAGACATTTTTGAACAAAAGTTAACAAATAAAATAATGCCCTAATATTCTGACTTTGAATATATTTATGTTATCTAACACATTTTTATTAACAAACAACACTGAATAAATGTTATATCATATTATTGGCACAAACCTATAAGTTGGTGAGGTCACACTATCAATTCTGGCATAAAATAAATTACTAATATTGGTTTTCAAGATAGTAACTTTAATACTTCCATAAAAAATTTCTTTAAATATCTATCTTTTTCATAAATTCAAAACAAAATAATCATTCTGCTGATTTGATGATTTAAAGAATGATATATATATATATATATATATATATATATATATCATTCTTTAAATCATCAAATCAGTAAATATATATATATATATATATATATATATATATATATATATATTTACTGATGTGTTAGTTTAATAATATTACACTCATATGTCTACCATATTATTTACATTATGTGTGTGTCACATCTTACACTATAATTTAAGACAAAATCAATATATTTACATATTGTCAATGTAATTATGATTTATTAAATAAGTGTTTTACTACTGATAATATCATAAACTAACCAACAAATATAACACTATTTCTACTTTAATATTTAATAAAGAATTTAATCTGATCATTTATCTAACCACCAAATAAATTACCCATATCTACGATTCTTTGATGACAGGAAAAATAAACATTCAAAAAAAATTTAAGCACATGAGGAATAAATAAACTCTTTAGCTAATAAATATAATGAGAAATATTGACTTCCCCACCTAACTTTGAGTTACACATTGGTGTGGAACCCTATCTCATCACCTTAATAAAGGGGGAAAATAACACTCAACTTCATAAAATATCATTTTATAACACATATGTAGGCAATCTAGGAATCTACTTCACTAACGTTAAATACTTACTTAATAATAATGTAGAGTGTTGTCAATCCTAATAAACATAGAACATATCAAGAATAACTTTCTTTCTCATAGCTATATAATACCTTTCATTCCATACATTGAAAAATAAATATACATATAGGTAAATCACTAATTCCTTCAATTCTTTTAGAATATGACATTATCCAAAATTAATAGAGAGAAACAGTTATAAAACTGAATATTTACTAATTACACGAAATAATACATAAGACAGACACACATACATATAAAAGATAGTGAAAATAATTTTAAATTATATAATATGCAAATATTATGGTAAAGTAAATGGGGAACTGAAATAATAATAAAAAAAATTAGTTTATGACAAACTATTAGATATTTTAAACTTTTAAAGGACAATTTTTATTATCAACAAGGTTTTACCATTTATGACATATTTCTTTCATACATGTGTTACTATGAAAGCCATAATGCTCACTTTGAGACATTAAAAAATATACCTCTTTTTAATAAAATACTCAAAACGTATATATATATATATATATATACGTATATATATATATATATATATATATATATATATATATATATATATATATATAACTTACATAAGACATTATATTTAAATAATAAATTACTATCATATGACCCCTTGCAATATGCACAATCCGAGACATTCTAGGAGTCAAGGAAATAACAGAATTACTTAAGAAAATACATAAATAATGAATCTGTCTATCTATCTATGGTATATCAATAGCAACAAACAAAAAAATCACTCTTTTTTAACTTAAAAAAATCACTTGTAAAGTGTCTTTCTTTCTTAGACATAAAGTTTACCAACTAACATGAAGACAGGAATGATAATTCCAAATGAGTACTTGCTACTAAACCCAAGTACAAATTCCTATAAGGTATTACTCCTTTTTTTTGTTTTTCTTAGCTAGTTGAAAATGATTGTCATTTTAGACTCTGTTATTATGGAATTAGCAGTTGATTCTTCAATGTTTGATGATTCTTGAGAACTGTTTTCAAGAATGGTTTGTTAGTTTGTGTTATATGTTGGTAGAGAGCCTGAACTGTTTTAAAGAATGGATTATTGGTCTTTGTTTTGTTATATGTAGGTAGATAGCCTGCATTAGTATGTGAAATTATTGCTGTGTTTGTATATACATGGATAGCTGCTTTTTTGTGATTTAAGTATGTGAAATTTGTTATTTTCCCATAATTTTTTATTAGCGATTGTAAATCTACTTCGTTAAAGTTAATATTACAATTTTTGATTTGACCTTGAAAATCTAGAAGGCGGTTAGTGTCAATATAACAAATAATTTCCGTACTCAAAAATTTGATATGTTTTCCAAAGTTTTGTTGCTGAGTTTTATTGTAAAATTCCAAACAAAGGTATCTATTCGGGTGTGACAGGACTTTATATATGTAAGTCCATAGATTTTTACTTGTCAACAT
The DNA here is from genome assembly GCA_028023455.1 of Epiperipatus broadwayi. Taxonomy (NCBI): domain Eukaryota; kingdom Metazoa; phylum Onychophora; class Udeonychophora; order Euonychophora; family Peripatidae; genus Epiperipatus; species Epiperipatus broadwayi. Next base: position 429,432 of record JAQFVV010000423.1, on the reverse strand, counting down.
CTGGAAGAAGTCATCAAGGGGAAAATAGTTTAGCTCGTATTTAGTATTAGTAACCATCATGATTATGGATTTGTTGTTTTTAAATTTTTAAAAAAGTTAAGGAGACTAACTGAGATTGTTTCATTAAATTTATCATTGCATCATCAAACACTTTCGAAATGATATTTTGAAGTAATTTTGCTGTAGATTCTTCATCTTGCAGTAAACTTCAATTTCTACATCAAGGCTCAGCACTTCCACCACTGAATTGATAGTAGTAGAAACACCATTGACTGGTGATGATGGAAAGGACCTAACTATTTTGGTGTAATTGCTATTTTTTTCATTAGGTGTGTTAATGTAGTTTGAATTTTTGGGGTAAATGATTACTTTCCCTGTCAATTTCTTGAGCTTGATTTTGTGTCATTGTTGTAAGCTCTGGACAATTGTTTGCATTGAACATGTGCCATCGTGTTTTCATATTTGCAAGAATAGATTTTATCACATTACCAAAGTTAACAAAATTGTTGCTATCAGATATGCTATAATTTGATGTAGGAAACAGCTCATTTTTATTAGGTTTGTTATTAATTGATTCTGCTATTAGATTTGAGTCTATTTATTTTGTTAGTAGTGACAGATTATTGAAAATTTGTTTTGAGTTGTTTAATGCTGAAACATTTAGCATACATGTCTCTAGGCCCTAATATTTCTGCCTCAGAGTTAATATTAATATTCTAATTGTTTGTGGAATAAAGTTCACCATTAGTAATTAATTTAGAAGCTTCAGAATATATTTGGTTATTATAATCATCAGATTGTGATATTTGATTTCTAGTAAGCTGGGTTGGAGTTAGATTGGATATAGATTTTTTATTTAGCTGATAGAAGCAGCCATTTCTAACATAATTGTTGGACCATTGTAATCCATCAAATAATAAATGAATTATTTTAATTAGTACAATGATTTACATATCCAACCTGCTTCACAGTGTGTGAGTGATGGTTTTATGAATTGTTATTGACGTTTTCAGGGTGCAACTTGCAAAATAAGATGTATCAAGCAAAGTAGTATAAATGAGCATTGCCAGCAGTGTTTACTGCTTGGATGCCATTGTGAACAACTACTACTACTACTACTACTACTACTACTACTACCACCAATACTACTACTACTACTACTACTATTATTACTACTACTACTACTACTACTACTACTACTACTACTGCTGCTGCTACTGCTACTGCTATCACTACTGCTATTGATACTGCTACAGCTGCTGTTACTGCTCCTGCTATTGATGCTGCAGCTGTTACTGCAACTGCTTTTGCTGCTACTGCTGCTGCTATTGCTACTACTAATACTACTAATACCGCTATTACTAGTGCTGCTACTACTACTACAACTTCTATTACTACCACTACTACTCCTCCTACTCCTCCTACTACTACTCTCCTGCTACTATTATTATAATTACTACTACTACTACTACTACTACTTATTATTATTATTATTATTATTATTATTATTATTATTATTATTATTATTATTATTATTACTACTACTACTACTACTACTACTACTACTACTACTACTACTACTACTACTACTACTACTACTACTACTACTACTACTACTACTACTACTACTACTACTACTACTACTACTACTACTACTACTACTACTACTTACCTGTTGTAAATAATGAAGCAAAATCCCTCATCATACTTGGCTACAAAATTTTAAATTAAGTTAATGATTTATTTAAAGAACCTGAGATGATTATATTTGAAATATCAGAGTTTATGATTTATCTAGTATATTATATTAGATTGTTTATAATTTTTTTAAACTTTTATGAATGGTATGGATTAATATTTATTATTTGAATATAAAGGGGGGCATTGTATTCTTATGCCATTGACATCATGTTCTTAGGAAACGTTCTCAATGTAGTCCATACAGCTTTCACGAAATTTCTCATGATTGTTATTATATTACTTTTTATTATTTATTTATTTAATCAAATCACGTATTCTTTATTATTAAGTTGAGCTAGTCTAGTGGTAAAAAAATATGATAAGATATTATTAAGACTTATTTCTACTATATTAATATTAAAGTCAAAATTATTGTATATAATGTGTTTCCAAAACTTTATTCAATATTGCTAACAAACTATAAACTTTCAACATTAAATGACATTGTCTTGTTTCTAGAATTATTAATACCTATTATAGGAAAGGGATGTTAGAATGGAAAAACAATATTGTTTATTGTACACATGGTGAATAAAATAGTTTTTATTTAGTTATTTAAAATTGGTGTGCTATAAATGATTAGCCGTTAATTATACTAGAGTTTTTTTTTATAAATAAAAATTTAATTATATATCTATTAATGTGTTTAATATACACGTTATGTAAACATGTATGTATAAATCAAAACACATTTATGAAAATATGGGAACAGAATAAATTTGTCATTTATATAGAAAGGTATTTATAAAGAAAAGTTCACTAAATAAATATGCCAAAAACTATTATTTAATGACTAAATTTTCAAAGCATATATATTTGTATGATGAAAAAAATATCAAAATAAACAATCTACCAGTTTTCCTTAAATTTTATTTTACTATAACTTGATTAATATCATACAATGCTAAATTTCTGACGACAAAAACTTGTTTGCAAATATTATATATATATAATTTGTTCCACAAATTGGGACAAGGGTGTTATAATCAGAAATTTGATTTCATCTTCAATTTTTACATGCGATAACATATTAGTTCAACAAATATTTGTCGTACTCTACGCTACGTTAACGAATGGTAGTATTTATTTATTCTTCAGTTAAGAGTTTGTTAACAGTACCTTTATTATACTCACAAGTTTATTATATATATATATGTATAAAAAGTGTTTACATTATTTATATGTTGTACATTTATCCCCCCCCCTCGGTTCTTGTTTATATGTTGTTGTTTTTTTTTTTTGTTTGTATGTTTGTTTCTTCGCTTTTATGTTTTTATTTCGCAAAACAATCCTAAAACTTTCTTTAATAAATGTGTTTACATCTTTTTTTCATTTTATTTATAGACAAAATCTCAAAGGAAATATATTCATTTTACGGGTCTTTTTTAAAGAGTAAGTTAATAAAGCATTTTGTTCCGATATAAACTCCAGTTGTTACTTTACAATTTAAATCTATTAATAAAACTGAATTAATCAATTTATTGATAATATTAAATTCTTTTACACAAAGACTGAGCAGAGAATTGAGACAGCTGACGGCAATGTTAAATTAATAAAGCGATTTACTTAACGAATGAAATTTAAGACTAATATTGTTATATTTGGAATAAACAGTTAATTAATAGATTGCAAAAATATTTGTTGTCAGTATGTAATAGAATTTTCACAGTATATAATGTTTGGAATGTTATGGCTTTTTTATGTTATTGTGATGACAGTGTTTATACTTAGTCAAAAGATTTTTATTATGCGGTAAAATAAATGGTTAATTTAACGTCGTTTGTCTTTGTTTATGTTTAACAAATTATTCTAAAAGCATTACTTTTACTGAATCTCTCTATTCCTGTTTATAAACTAAATCGAAAAAAGTTTAATACAGTATTTAATTATCAAAAAAATGTCCTAAATAAACTTTTACATACATGCTATTTTATTAATCATTAATTTTTTTCTATATATATAAACTTGCGAGATCTATTGACTACACAGAATGATGGAATGTTATAGACAATAATTTCTTAATCTGAAAAATCGTCAATTTGTTTTTCTTTGAAAAATAATTTATAAATTAAATACGGGTTTTTAATGAATTATAAAATTGTATATGCATGGATTTTAGTTATGCATTTCATCTAAGATCACAATAATATGATAATACCGTTTTAGATTGCCATGAAAAAAAGTGACTGGCATTAATGTAACCTTTTGTTTAGTATGGAAATTTAAAAATATAATATCTTCTAAAATAATGTTTTAGACATAGTGTTGCAATGTTTTTTGCTATTTACTTCTCAGAAATTAGACTTTTCAGTCCTATTTATTTATCCATTAAAAATGATGCCTGAAAACTAAAAATGGCTGAAAAAATCTAAAACTTCGCATTAAATGAAGTATTTATATATCATTACAAATAGAATTATTATTTAATATTCTGTTGTTGTTTTTTTTTACATACTTAAATCAATCATACAATATATTATAAAATATTATACAACAACAATAATTGTATACACATATAAATATTCTAAAAATAATATAGATTTTTTTTTTCTTTCAGCAATTTTTTTTTTTTTTACCATTATCACTGTGTAGCAAAGTTTTTTAAAACTTCATTATATATGACATACATAGACCTATATTCTTATATAAAGAAATAAACTGAAATAAATGATGCTGCTGCTACTACTACTACTACTACTACTACTACTACTGCTACTACTGCTACTGATGTTGCTGTTTCTGCTACTATTACTACTACTACTACTACTACTACTATTACTACTACTACCAATAATAATAATAATAATAATAATAATGGTGATGATGATAATGATGATGATGATGATGATGATGATAACAATAATAAATAAACAATTTAATATTACAAATATGGTAAATTTTATTGGAATCACATATTAACAATTCTAGCATTAAATTCTCCCATAACAATTTTATAATGATGTTTACTCAGATCAAAAGCTTTTTGTACATCCATATAAAAATCTTCTACCAATTCATCACTATGAGAACTTGTTGGGGCATAAACCTGAATTATCTACATTTGGTATCTGCTATTAGGTTGTAAATCTAATCTTGCCAATCTGTCCGATACATCATCAATCTCCACAATGTTATTCTTCCATTTTTTATTTATAATGAATCTTACTCCCCTTGTATTTCCAGTACTTGTACCTTTACAGTAGAGTATATGTCCACTTTTTAAATCAATTATTTCTTCACCTTTTCTTCTAACTTCACAAAGTCCTATAATGTCCCATTTAATATAAGACAGATCTTCTTCTACCTCTTGTAATCTTCCTTCACTTGAAAGTGATGTACAGTTGTAAGTACCTAAATAAAAAGTCATCATTAAATGGCAGCCTGAGTCAGCAATCAGGGGAATCTTAGCACTCTCCGCCTTCAGCCCCCAACTGCTGCTTTGGTTGGTAACTTTACAGCCTCCTGAGAATAAAGACCATATTTTATTTTTGTCTGTCACAATTGTATATATTAGAAAAACTATTTTTAAACTAGGAGGTTAAAAGCCAATAAACTTACCAGGAAGGCTAATGCAAGTTGGTGAGCAGCCCAACCATGTTCATATACTATATGAATAATCACATTGTAATAACAGCTAGCAAACTCCTTTCTGCAACCATATATATATTGTAACGGCATGCACCCTTACAACAAGATAAGTTAAGGCAATCACATCTCACTATAGTCAGATTTAAGGTCTTCATATAGAATGTCATGGATGATGTGATTTAATTTTGATTTAAAACTATATTTGTTCCCAATAACTAATTTATTATTATTAAATAATTATATCTAAACCAAATCAAATCAATTTTCACCTTAATTAACTTTACCGTTATGCTCAAATTTCGAACTCAGGTAAGTTTAACAATTCACTCTCTTCAGGGTTTCCTATCAATATTCTAAAGTAATATTAATAACAAATCTCACTAACTCTTTAAAATTAAACTGAGAAAGTGCTTAAATTCTCTGTCCCAGTGCTTAAGATCTGATTGGTTAGTAATAGTCACAAGCATTTGAGAAGTTTGTACTCTCTCAATTTAATTTTCAATACCGTCTGCGCTTTATAAAAATATTACTCACCCTTTAAATGAAATAAAACGAAATTGAAGATTTCATTTAATTTAATATAAAAAATATAATTATTCATTTAACAATTAAATAACTTTAATTTTACAATTATAAATATTATATTTACTTAAGATAGATATATGTTCTAACCAATAACACTACATGATTAACCCTTAAACCGCTAATTTTATCATTGGTTGTATCAGATAAAAATCAAATCTTTTAATTGGCCAACTCACAAACTGAAGACAAAGCCTATTGTTAAAACATATTCGCCTATAATATTAAATTCAACTCAGATACGTTTATAAAAAGTATATAATTAATTTTTAAGGTTGTGAAGACAACAAAAGTTCTTTCAAAAATAAATTGCTATTTATTTATTCTAAGATATTGAATATCGGCAACATAAAAGTTATAATGTAAACAAAAAGATCGACTTTTACATTATAGAAAAGTAAATATTTCTTTTTATTACAACTTCAATATTTGGACTAAAATCTTCAATATTTTTCGAAAATAATTTTGTTTTTTTATTATTCTCTCTGAAAATTATGTTTAATTTCCATAAATATTATTTAATAATAATTTAAATTGTATTCGAAATGAAAATCTCAGCGTTTTTCTTTATTTTCTTTGATCAGGCAGTTTCTTTGTTCTTTCCAGCCAATCAGAATGTCTTTTTCAGCTGAGAGCATGCTAAGAACCAATCACAAATAATGTTCCTTCTTTGTTTAGGTTTAAATGCGTTTTTTTCTATTTTTTACTTCTAAAATAAATCGGAAGATGTCACCATCGTACAGAACTTTTAAAAACGAATTCAATACGTATTTAACGAATTTTTTCGTATGAAAATGAACTGAGTTAGAGTGATTTCAGATGTCGACGAGGAGCCTCGTCGAGCGCGGGAAAAGGGTTAAATAATGTATATAAAATATTAGTATACAAATATTAAGACTTTTATATTAACATTATTCTATAATAATTAGATTATACAAATAATAATCCAATAATTTATATATAATATATTCATTCATTAAAATGATTGTATGTAACTTATATTTATTAATATAAAAAAATATATTTCACAACAATGTTAATCATTTATTCACTTATCATACATTATGGTTATTAGACTATTTGGATTAGTATAAACAATGTAGTATCATGTCATATAAAAATAATAGTATGTGAATTTAAAAATAATTTAATCTCATACCTCCAAGTTCACTTTATCCCTCTATATTTTTACATGCCTTTCCCATATTAATATTTCTTAACCTATATTTAAATCTTTTTTAATCATAAATATAAATAAAAATATTTTAAATTATTAATTCTCTCTTATTATTCATTTTTTTAATAAAATTAATATGATGATAAAGAAAATGAAATTAACCTTTTCCAATTATAATTTTCAAAAAACTTAAATGGTATTTATAAATGTTAATACAATAATCTCAGATGTTCCTGGAGTTCACAAATGAAAACCCTTTGAAGATGCAATTTTTGATTCCATCATTGTTAAACATTAAAGAAAATAATAGGATATCCTAAGTTGGCATTTAGTTTTCTCTTTATATGTATATTTCATCTTCTTAATACACAGTTTCTTTATTAACAATTATAATTCCATTTTGAAGATCTAATTTTTTTATAATTTTAAGGCATTCCACAAAAGATGCTATTCATATATATATATATATATATTTGACTAGGCAAGTGCATTTTACATATCCCATAATAAATTGGTGTTCTACCTGCTTTGCATTTTCCTTATAATGTAATGTTCATTAAATATAGTTAAAGTTTTTATATACATGTTCTTTTTTAAAACGAAGTTTACATTTTAGAACATATAATCCAAACAATTTTTATAGAATGTGAAAATATATTCAAATTACTTTCTTTAAACAAATATTATATTTTTTTTCTAATGAGTATTAAATTGTTCAAAATATAGATTTTATCTTACACCGTACTTTGAAATCGAACATAGTATAAGTTTTTATGAGGATATAGATGACAAAAATAGAATTCTTAGTCTTCTAATAAAAATAATAGAATTAATATATTATATCTTGCTCCATCAGCTTGCTGAAGCATACACATTCTACTTTCTTGCAATAACAATTCAATATTAAAACACTAAGTTAACTTCATTTCCTTTAATTCGTTAAACTATGTGAACTCAGAGGTCATTTATTACCTTGTCAACCATCTTATCAATGCCTTTTTGTATTTTATTTTCAAGAATGAAAAATACTAACTTACTAAATTATATATTTATTTTCATAAATATAATAAGAATACAAATATAATGTATACATATTGATTATATGTATGTATGAGTATATATATACTCATACATTTCCCGTTGACTAAGAAAATTAAAATAAACTAACATTTTATTTTAATTCTTCATTTTTGTTATCATTTATGCATCTTTATAATTAATATATATGTTTTATTTTCCTCTCAACTTAAGATTTTAAATTCTTCATCAATTATTAGAGAGAAAGAAAAAAAAATTATTATATTTAATAATAATTAAATTGTTTTATGGGCAATTGGGTAATGTCTTAAATATGGTACATCTAATATAATCTGTTTTTATCAAATCATAGATTAAATATACTGACTATTTTATTTTAAACTTATTTCCTATTAAAGTTAAATAATGTAATACTTTATTATACAAAAATCATTATATAGATTACATTCTTTTTTTTTTTTCACTTCTTCCAATGAATTTTTATATAATGTATCTGTATTAATATAGTGAGTATTTGAAATGGTATATCAAAATAATTATATGGTAGAAAACCTGATTATTCTATAACTAACTTTTAATTAGTTAGTTCATAAGTGTTTTATTTATAAATCATTTTAAAATGCCAATCCTGCTCCTTATTGAGACATACTAGACTATCACTGACATCTAATAAATGAACATACATAAACTTATTTAAAGATGCCAATCCTGATCCTTAATTTTTGAGACTTACTAGATTATCTTTAGCATCCAATAAATATAATAGTTGGAATTCATTTGTAAACTTGCCAACCTATAAGTAACCAGTCTTCCATTTCCACATTAATGATATGATCCATCTTAGTTAGACACAATTATATATAGGATTTCTTTCTCTTTCATATATTAATTCTTTACATTTTCTCCCTATAATCCTAATAATTATTACATAATTTAGGTATTACAAAACTCATGGTAATTGTTTATTTAAGACAATTATTATATTTTTCCTTGATAGGGCTTTAATTTATGAATAAATTATAATTTAGTAACATTATCACCATCAATCAAATTTGATTCAACAATTTTTGATTTTACAAGTGTTTCTGATCTGTTTGAAATCATACAAACAATTTCAAATAAATCATACTTTGGAGATAATGACATCTTTAAAACTTCATCACCTACATTAACTATCTTATTTTTTAAAGTCAATTAGACATTTGTTCAGATGTAAAAAGTCTACCCCCACTATCATTTCATGAATAAGTCCAGTTAATATCAAAAATACATGATAAATACATGTTTGATTAATAGTTAGTTTGATCCAGATTTGCTTCTGAATTAATTTTACCCTTTTATTATTAGCTAGAGTAATCTGTACTGATTTTAGAGGTAAGGATTTAATATGTGGATTTTTATCCATCAACCTTTTATAAAACTCTTCAGATATTACAGATATTTGGCTACCACTATCTAATAAGGCTCTAATTTGCAAATCTTCAAACATAATATTAATTAACGGACAATTTTTAACAGCATACTTGGGTTCATCATTTTCCTCTGAACATGTTATGTTGTTGATTTGTTTAACTACAATTTTATTTTTGTTACTCGTTTTAAATATGGGTCTTTGAGGAGAAGAACTATTTCCAAAGACCCTCTTTAATTTCATTTTACTGTTGTTTTGGGTATATTTTTATTATACCCTATTTTATCTTTTTTAATCCACTAGTAGATGCTATACTCTTAATTTCTGAAATCTTATGTCTATCAGGATTTAGTTTAATTTCTGTATTATTATCACTCTTCGTTGTTTTGTTTTGCGAATGATTAAAAATCTTACATTTTCTTTTTTATAATTAATAGCATTTACTGAAATATTTTCTTTCTTTCAAAATAATTTTGATTAACATTTTGGTTATTTGAGTCAATATTATTTAAAATATCTATAATTTGTTCGATATTTTATGCATTAGAAAATAATAAAGACTGCTCAATTTTCATAGGTAAGTTATGTTTTACAATACAAATAATTTTATTCTGTCTTGCGTTGTTAGCCGAGAGGTATCGCAGCTGCCATGCAAGCAAGTAATTGGTTGCAGACGGTTGTGGGTTCGCGTCCCGGCCGATGCTATGACATATGAAAGGAATAATTTTATTCTGGCTAAAATGATATGTATCAAGGGTTTTTTGTTTTGATACTTGTCTTCTACAAAAATTAGTAAGGGTTTCACCAGGTATATTTTTATATTTTCCCTGTAGTATTTGATACAACAGTGATTCTTGACGGTCCTTATTCCAAAAATTCTTTATCAATAATTTTTGATATTCTTCAAAAGTTTTAAGTATTTGGAATAATGATTCCCACCATGATAAAGCATCACCTTGTAAATGACTTTATGCTACTATCAATTTTTCACCTTCTGTCAAATTAGTATTTACTGAAAAATATAAATTTAAACTCTTTAGATGCTATATTGGAGCTTCATTTGTAAATACTTGAAAATGTTTTAATTTTACAATTTGATTTACAACATTAGATTGTAATGTGTGATAGTATTTCTAACATTTTCTTTTTGCAGATTTATAGATGATTGTTGATTACGTTGGTGAGCAAAGTCTCCTATAGAATAACTAATATTATCATTATTATTTTACTCCCTTTGCATGTTTTCCATCTCAATCACCATTTCATCTTGATATTCCTTTTTATTTGGATCTTCATTTATCCTATTAATAGCTTCTAATATTTGATTAAATTTATCTGAGTACTATCTTCTCTTATATTAGATAATTTAATCCTTTTACAAGCTTGGGTATAACTTTCCATTATTATTTTTCTTTCTTTCTCAAACGCATCCTTCAAAACTTTTATGTTTTGATCTATGGTAACATTTTTATTTTCCAATTGATTAAATATCTCCGATTGATTCTCTAATAATATTTCAATATTATCTTTATTTAACTTTATGTCTGAATCAATCAAATTTTGCTTCACATTTAAATACTGAAAATCTTTTTCCATAGACTGAATTTTCTTGTCTTGGTTATTAATTTCTATGTGGACATCTTTTATTTTCTCATCTAAAACCTTTTCAGTCTCTTCATGGATTTTATACATATGAGTTTGGAGATGTTTGTATATTTATTTTATTTTTAAAAATTTGTTTTCTACTTTATTTTTTATTTTTGTTTCAAATTCAAAAAATCTTTTTTGACACTTAAGATCTGTTTCTTCAATAACCTTTTGAATTTTTTGAATTTCATTATTCATATTCGTTTGTATTTGTGATACTTTATCATTTAAATCTATTTTTATATTATCTAACTTTATTGATAATTCATTTGTAATATTTACTTTCATTCTTTCCATCTTGGTATCCATATTTGTAGACAAATCTACTTTCAGATTATCAATCATATTATTTATACTTTCCATCTTTGTATCTATATTTGTAGATAAATTTTCCATCATTTGTTACATCATTAACATCATTTGACTTAATAATAAATTATTGTCACTGCTTTTATTTTCTATAGGTTTGTCAATAATATCCATAGTTTCTAAAACAAGAATATCTAACATAGAATTACTCTCGGACACACCAATATCTATTTGTTCATTGACACTATTCATAGTATCATGGTATATTTCAACTATGTACTTCAGTTTGCATTTCTATATTATTAGAAGAAAACATTTTATACTTACTTCTTGCAATCATAAAACTAACTTTATTTTAACTATAATTTTACTTATTCGATAATATATTATTTATCATAGGATAGTATTGCGATGCCTTTTTCTTTTCAAAATATATATGTGTTCTTACTCTAATGCCTAATTTTAAAATTATATTTTTAAGCAAGTGATCTATTCATTTAAATTTTAACTATTTAATTTTCAAAATCTCCATTATTTTATTATCTACTATTTTACAATACATTTAATATGAGATTATTATTATTAATAATATTTATCTCTCAATGTTTTGTATCATTATACAAACAATATAAAATGTATTATTCAAGGGTATAATGACATGGAATCTATGATTAAAAACCCCAGTTGTGTGTGCCATATGTTACAGTATGCACCCTCTCAACAAGATAAGTTAAGGCAATCACATCTATCTATAGTCAGATTTAAGGTCTTCATATAGGATGCCATGAATGATGTAATTTAATTTTGATATAAAACTATATTTGTTCCCAATAACTGATTTATTATTAATAAATTATTATATCTAAACCACATCAAATCAATTTTCACCTTAATGAACTTTACCGTTATGCTCAAATTTCGAACTCAGGGAAGTTTAACAATTTACTCTCTTCAGGGGTTCCTATCAATATTCTAAAGTAATATTAATAACAAATCTCACTAACTCTTTAAATTAAATAAAACGAAATTCAAGAATTCAGTTAATTTAATAAAAATATATAATTATTTCTTTAACAATTAAATAACTTAAATTTTACAATTATAAATATTGTATTTAATTAAGGTAGATATATTTTCTAACCTATAACACTACATGATTAAATAATGTATGTAAAATATAAGTATCCAAATATTAAGACTTTCATATTAACATTATTCTATAATAATTAGATTATACAAATAATAATCCAATCATTTATATATAATATCTTTATTTGTAAACTTATATTTATTAATATAAAAATATATATTTCACAACAATGTTAAAGATTTATTCACTTATCATACATTTTGGTTATTAGACTATTTGGATTACTATAAACAATGTAGTGTCATGTCATAGAAAATAATAGTATGTGAATTTAAAAATAATTTAATCTTTTACCTCCAAGTTCAGTATATCCCTCTATATTTTTATATACCTTTCCCATATTAAAAATTTCATAACCTATATTTAAATTTTTATTAATCATAAACATAAATAAAAATATTTTAAATTATTAATTCTCTCTTATTATTCATTTTTTTATAAAATGAGTATGATGATAAAGAAAATGAAATTAACCTTTCCCAATTATAATTTTCAAAAAACTTAAATGGTATTTATAACAGTTAATACAATGGTCTCAGATGTTCCTGGAATTCGTGAATGAAAATGTTTTGAAGAAGCAATTTTTGATTTCTTCATTGTTAGTCATCAAAAAAAAAATAGGATATCCTAAGTTGACACTTAGTTTCCTCTTTCTATGTAGATTTTATCTTCTTAACACACAGTTCTTTTATTAACAATTATAATTCCATTTTGAAGATCTATTTTTTTTTATAATTTTAGGGCATTCAGCAAAAGATGTTATACACACACACACACACATATATATATATATATGGCTGCAGAAAGGAGTTTGCTATTAACTGAAAGGAGACCCTTTGATTCCTCTTGGACGCCTTAAAGGAACCGAGCAGGGCAAACTCCTAATGTCCACTCCATACGTTCTTGTCGTTGCAGCTGTTATTACTATATGTTTATTCATATAATATACGAACATGGATGGGCTGCTCACCAACATGCATTAGACAGCGTGGTGAGTTTATTGGCTTTTTATCTCTGAGTTTAAGCTCAAGAAACACCATGGTCTTTCTTCTCAGTGACTGATAAGGCAGAATGAATGTTTGTGTAAATGATAAAGATTTTTCCCAATTATACAATTATGACAGACAAAAATAAAGCATGGCCCTTAATCCCAGGAGGCTGTAAAGTCACCAACCAAGGCAGCGGTTGGTGGCCGAAGGCAGAGGGTGCTAAGAATATCCTGGAGGCGGACTCAGGCTGCCATTTGATGACGACTTTTTATTTAGGTACTTACAACTGCAGATCACTTTCAAGTGAAGGAAGATTGCAAAAATTAGAAGAAGAACTCTCTTATATTAAATGGGATATTATTGGACTTTGTGAAGTTAGAAGAAAAGGTGAAGAGACAATTGATTTAAAAAGTGGACATATGCTCTATTATAAAGGCACAAATATTGGAAATACAAGTGGAGTAGGATTCATTATAAATAAAAAGTGGAAGAACAATATTGTGGAGATTGATGGTGTATCAGACAGAGTGGCAAGATTAGTTATACAACTTAATAGCAGATATCAAATGCAGATAATTCAGGTTTATGCCCCAACAAGTTCTCACACTGATGAAGTAGTAGAAGATTTTTATATGGATGTACAAAAGGCTTTTGATCAGAGTAAACAACATTTTAAAATTGTTATGGGAGATTTTAATGCTAGAATTGGTAAACAAATGAAAGATGAAAGTGTTGTAGGTAATTTTGGTTATGGTAATAGAAATGAGAGAGGACATAGACTTGTGGAGTTTGGAGAGAAGGAAAAACTTTATATTATGAATTCTTTTTTTGAGAAAAATGTTAGAAGGAAATGGACATGGAAGCATCCAAATGAAGGTACAGCAGAATTGGATTATATTTTGACTAACAGGAAATACATATTTCAAGATTGTAATGTTCTTAATAAATTTAACACAGGAAGTGATCATCGATTAGTAAGGGGTAAGATACATGTTAATGTAAAACTAGAGAGACAAAATATATTAAGAAAAACTATATTTACAGTTGATATTCCTAATCTTCAGAAACATTCTAATGAATTTAAATTAGAACTTAGAAATCGGTTTCAAGTATTAGTAGATTTTGAACATGATTCAGATTTGAATGAAATTAATATGAAAATAACTGATACACTTTTAAAAACTGCAACAAAGATAGCTGGTAGAAAAAAGCAGCAATTGACTAATAAAATTTCTACTGAGACTAGAGAACTTATGAAGAAAAGAAGGAATATGAAGATATGCAAGAATGATGCATTAAAAAGAATTGAATATCTCAAATTTTGTAAAATGGTGCGGAAAAGAGTTGAAAATGATATAAGAAAGTATAACTGTGAACTAGCAAGAAAAGCTGTAGAAGAAAATAAAAGTCTTAAGAATGTAAAACAACATTTTGGTATTGGTAGGAAATTTATATCTGCAATAAGGAAAAAAGATGGAATTATTACTAAAAAGAGGGATGACATTATGAAATTGGTAGAAGATTTTTATCAAGAATTATATAGTAATAAAGAACAAGTACCTCCTATATCTATTACATCTTCCGAATTGCCCAGAATTTTAAATGAAGAAGTGAGAAATGCAATTAAATGTATGAAAACAGGAAAGGCTCCAGGTAATGATGGAATTATAATTGATATATTAAAAGAAGCAGGTGAAGAAACAGAAAAAATATTAGCAAAGTTATATACCAAATGTCTAAATGATAAAGATGTACCGGATGATTGGAAGAATGCAGTAATAATATTAATATTTAAAAAAGGTGATAAAGAAGATATTAGAAATTACAGACCTATCAGCCTTTTATCAGTTTTATATAAAATTTTTACCAAGATAATTACAACTCGTCTACAGAGAACCTTGGATTTTCACCAACCAAGAGAACAAGCTGGATTTAAAGGTGGTTTTAGTACAGTAGATCATATTCAAGTATTGAGAGAAGTTATAGAAAGGACAAATGAATATGAGTTGTCATTATGTTTTGGATTTGTAGATTATGAAAAGGCATTTGATTCTATAAACATTTCTTCAGTGATTAAAGCATTGGATCATCAAGGTATAGATCCAGGATATTGTCATATTTTAAAGAATATTTATAAAAATGCAACAGCAACAATTAGATTACATAATGATACTGGGAAAGTGAACATTGAGAAAGGTGTAAGACAAGGTGACTCCATATCTCCAAAACTTTTTACAGCAGTGCTGCAAGAAGTATTTTGTGGATTAAAATGGGAAACTAAAGGAGTGAAAGTAAATGGAGATTATTTAAGTCATTTAGATTTCACAGATGATGTAGTTGTTTTTGCAAATAATGCTTCTGAGCTGCAGGAAATGTTGCAGGAGTTATCAGATGAAAGTAGGAAAGTAGGACTAAAGATAAATGTTAAAAAGACTAAAGTAATGTTTAATCGATTTGCTCAAAATATGAAAATAAAGATTGATTATGATGAATTAGAAGAAGTTAAGAGTTACAAATACCTTGGTCAGATTATTAATACAGATGGAAACATAATAGAGGAAATTAATCATAGAATTAAACTTGGTTGGAGTGCTTTTGGTAGAAATAACTTGATATTAAAAGGAAATATGCCTATGTGTTTGAAAAGAAAGGTTTTTAACAAATGTGTTTTACCAGTTCTTACTTATGGATCTGAGACTTGGACACTTAATAGAAGATCAATACAGAGACTTCAGACCACTCAAAGAAGTATGGAGAGATGTATGTTGGGAGTAACAAGAAGAGATCGAAAATGCAATGTATGGGTAAGAGAACAAACAGGTGTTACTGACCTCATTGAAAAAATTAAAAGATTGAAGTGGAGTTGGGCTGGACATATTGCTAGAAGAGATGATAATAGATGGACAATTGAAATTTTAAACTGGATTCCAAGAGATTGTAAAAGACCCAGAAGGAGACCACATGTAAGATGGATGGATGAAATAAGAAAATGTGTAGGGGTGATGTGGAGAAGAGAAGCTAAAGATCGGAGAAGATGGATTAAACTTGGAGAGACCTTCATCCTGCAGTGGATTGATAATGGTTGATAATGATATATATATATATCATATATATATATATATATATATATATATATATATATATATATATATATATATTGACTAGGCAAGTGCATTTTACATAACCCATGGTAAATTAGTGTTCTACCCATTTTGCATTTTTCTTATAATGTAAAATTCATTAAATATAGTTGAAGTTTTTATAGACATGTTCCTCTTTAAAATGAAATTTACATTTTAGAACATATAATTCAAACAATTTTTATAGAACATAAAATTATATTCAAATTACTTTCTTTAAACAAATATTAGAAATTTCTTCTAATGAGTATTAAATTGTTCAAAATATAGATTTCATCTTACACTGTTCTTTGAAATCGAACATAGTATAAGTTTTTATGAGGATATAGCTGAAAAAAATAGAATCCTTACTCTTCTAATAAAAAGAATAGAATTAATATATTATATCCCACTCCATCAGCTTGCTGAAGCATATATATTCTACATTGTTGCAATAGCAATTCAATATTAAAACACTAAGTTAATTTCATTTTCTTTAATTTGTTAAACTATGTGAACCCAGAGGTCATTTATTACCTTGTCAACCATATTCTCAATGTCTTTTTTTATTTTATTTTAAAGAATGAAAAATACAAACTTACTAAATTATATATTTATTTTCATAAATATAATAAAAATACAAATATAATGTATACATATTGATTATATATATATATATATATATATATATATATATATATATATATATATATATATATATATATATATATATATATATATATATATATATGTAGCCTTCTCTTGTAGTAGCATTTATCATAAATAAAAAAAAAAAAAAGCTTGTTTAGAGTTATTAGCATGCTCTTAATTTTATATATATATGTGTGTGTGTGTGTGTGTGTTTGTGTCAAGAATGAATCATCCATGAATGGAATGAATTTTTCTGTAAAAAAAATTCAATAAAACTTTCAAAAAGCTTTAATTAAAATTCAATTTAAAAAATTCGCTTAAATATTTACATATTCAATCTCAGAAAATTGATCTACCAAGTTTCACATACAATAGTGTAATAAGAATAATATGTATATTGGTGTAATTATATTATTTTGCAAAATGTAATAAAAAAATGTCAACTATTTTTCTAAACATACAAAAAAAGAACAAACTATTCACATTTTTTATTGTGTAGAATTTTTTGTTGACTTTCACTATTTTTACCAACAGTTGAATTGTTTTTATATATGGTAAGGAATTAGTTTGACCAATGCATTATTGGTTGATTATAAAAAATTCACACAATGCTAAAATCTAATTTACAATTAAAACTCAAGAATGTTAAAAGCATTTGGAATATAAAAAATATACTAAAAATGTATTTTCTATGTTTAAACTAATCACAATCTGTTTAACAGATAAAAAAAGTACCAGATGTTTCAAAACCTACATAATTTGTAGATATTAGCAATTACATAAAAATTGTTGTGTCAGAAAATGTAAAAACATTATTAAAAAGATTTTGTAGTAGATTTAATTTCAACAAAGTTATACTACATCACTGATATACATCAATCTGCATATCAATCCATTTATTTAATTCCTGCTCTGATTAATTCATAATGAACAGTTAATAAACATTTCCAATATATATTTATTTACAAGATTATTATGTGAATGTTAAATTATCATTTACAATACCTATCTCAGGTATATATATATTGGTAATGCATGACTAAAAAGTTTCTAAACTAGCTTGAACACAATAAGGTCACATGTAGGCAAACCTCATTTATATATGACATAATTTTAATTTCACAGGCAATTTTATTTTTACTCATTTTAAAGATAATGATAATGAAGAATTTTAAAACAGTTCATGTCAATAGAAATTCAAACAACATATTTCGAACATAAGGACCTAATTTTTATTTGTAACTACTCATTTTTTGCATTCTTACATTTTTATTGTATATCGTGAGAGTTTTCATAAAATATTAATTAACCTTTCTGTTTTCAATAAATCTTTATTTTATACTAAAACTCATAAAATTAACTTGATTTCTTTTTAATTTAATTTTATAACTGAATAATATTCTATAACATCACATTTTATCATTTTAAATATTTAAAAAATAACCTGTAACTATAATAATGTACCATTACTAATATTAAAATGAACAAATTTATATTTAATTAATTTATTTTGTTTTTTTAAGGTGAATGCATAAAAGTAGTTTTATGTTACTTTATCAAATTATGTTTTAAAATCTGATATTTTCATATAAGAATTACAATATTTTTAAAAAAATTACCACTAAGTCAGTTTGATAGTAATGAGATAATAGATCTGTCATTTTTTATTGTTTATATTATGGCCATGTTTAATAAAATGAAAATACACCTGAATATTCTTTTATAATAATTAACCAATTAGTGTGTAAAATAATTAAAAACACTTTATAAATAAGCAAACAATTATTTAAAATTATACTTCGAAATATTTACTTGGAAGTTGGCCCACAAACATGGCAATGCCAACTAGGCATTTTTTTGAGTAAAAAAACAAAGGAGAAGACTTTTCATCTTGACTGCAATAAAAAAAAAACATTCTGATTTTTTCAGACTTTTTATACCTTTAGCATTAATAAATCATTATGTGCATATCATTTTTTTTTTTAAAAAATGGGGCATTATTACTTAGAATAATGTTAAACTACTGTCTAAATTTAGAGGACATGAGTGATTTTTTCCTAAAAAATATTCAATGGATTTCAATAAATGGGAGGATTTACATGTTAAAAAAATTTGTCAGGATTTTCGGTACTAAAAACAATTCACAATATTTTTTTGTTAATTAAAATATTAAAAAAAAGTCACTATTACACTTAAAACTGCTCATTTTTGTGGATTACCAAACAAAAAACAAATACAACCTCAAATATATGTTGGTACCACATTGTAATGTATATCTTTGGTGTGATGTACTTTATCATTATATATAAATTTTTAGTACATCCAATCCTTATATACATCTGGAATGGAAAACGCAAATGTTACCGAAAAGTTTATTAACAACATTTAATTAATTTGTCAAACTGGAAATAACATGTGTAAACCTGCTAAGTTATCTATCTATCTATCTATCTATCTATCTATCTATCTATCTATCTATCTATCTATCTATCTATCTATCTATCTATCTATCTATCTATCTATCTATCTATCTATCTATCTATCTATCTATCTATCTATCTATCTATCTATCTATCTATCTATCTATCTATCTATCTATCTATCTATCTATCTATCTATCTATCTATCTATCTATCTATCTATCTATCTATCTATCTATCTATCTATCTATCTATCTATCTATCTCATCTATCTATCTATCTATCTATCTATCTATCTATCTATCTATCTATCTATCTATCTATCTATCTATCTATCTATCTATCTATCTATCTATCTATCTATCTATCTATCTATCTATCTATCTATCTATCTATCTATCTATCTATCTATCTATCTATCTATCTATCTATCTATCTATCTATCTATCTATCTATCTATCTATCTATCTATCTATCTATCTATATTATCAATAATGCAAGTCATATATGTGACATTGCATTTATAAGCTAGTATTTACAAAAAATGTAATACAGAGAGTGTAGCAAAAGCTCAAACAAGTTCTTGATTGATAAGGTCAGTAAGGAAAAATATTTAAATCTTTATATGAAATACTCTTAACCCCAGAACATTTGGTTTCAAATATATGGCTTACCTCTCTAACAAGCTACAATATTAAGAATACTAGATGAAAAATATCAACTCAAAACCCAGCATTTCTTTTATATGTATTATTTAAATATAAACCCTGAAGTCCCATATAGCTATTTAAGTTAGATTGCTAGAGTAAAAACATCTTAATGTCCAAAAACTTCAGAGTTCTAGTTAAATATTACATATGAAATAAGTGCTGGATTTTGAGTTAATATTTTAGGTCTAGTGTGACTCTGCTGGCAATATTGCATGCAAGGTACTTAATAATGACAAATAAATCATTTATTACTGCATATTTTTAGTAATAATTTACTATTTAAATCATTACATTTATCAATGTACTTGTTGGATTATCAAAGGTCATCCATCATGAAATAGCTGATTAATGCATTATGTCCACTTAAATCTACATAAGTTTATTGATAATATATTTTAATATCAAATCAAGTGCAAGTGAGAACGATAATATAAAAAGATTCACATCTACTATTCATGTTCTTCCACTTGTTCAGTTATAAGCACATTTAAATATATATATATATATATATATATATATATATATATATATATATATATATATATATATATATATATATATATATATATATATATATATATATATATATAGTTAATGATACATTAATTGTCTATGTCACACATTCCATTCATTAATCCTAGAGTCATGAATGGTTAAATATATTTCTTATCAGTAATAATAATACATACACATCCTTTTGTTTAAACTTTGCTTCTTTATAGCTACTTGAAATTGTTAATACAGAGTCCTTGTGATGTTTTAAAATACTGAGAATGATCAAGCAGATTACTCATGTAAATGCCCAATACTGATGATGATCAAGCAGATATCAGAAAGATTGCAACAATTATTTGACATTTACTAAACAAGAAATACGAAATAATGCAATATAATAATATTTACATTTATAATGTAGAGATTCCTATCATTTTAAGAATACAAAAAAAAATTTCCTTTTCAAAACTCATGATATGAATACATACCTAAGCAGTCTTTAGTTACAAAGTAATAAACAAAACAAAAAAGTAATTTAAAAAAATATAGACAGTAAATTGAAATTAAAGGTTTCAAATAAAAAAAATATAGCAGTAGAAATAAAAATTAATAATATACTAATTCCAAATCTATCTTGCTAATAGTATTGATTATAATTATATTTTATTTATTGTAGTAAGCCATTTTTGGCTGATTACTTTATGAATGTTCTCTCCAAAATGTAAGTTAAATTGACATTAGTGGAAATGAAGTAAACCACGTTCACCGTGATTAATCATACATCCAAAAAAAAACTAACAAAAAAAAATATTGCAAGGTTTTAGTAATAACTATTTTTAAAAAAATATAACTATGTTTGTTCTAAAGTTTGTAGTTAATATAGAATAGGTCGAGATCTTACTTGAGGTCAATTTTGTAGATCAGTACCGAATTTCAGGAAGGATCTCTAAATTTTCAACTTTATTAACAATTACAATTAATTTATTTATTTCGAAACCCCCCCCCCCTCTATACAACTCTCTCTCTCTCTCTCTCTCTCTCTATATATATATATATATATATATATATATATATATATATATATATATATATAGATAGATAGATAGATAGATAGATAGATAGATAGATAGATAGATAGATAGATAGATAGATAGATAGATAGATAGATAGATAGATAGATACATGCTCCCATTCCTGATGTGCCAGTGATGAAATTTGAAAAACGAATATCAATAGAAAAAAAATCATGTCATAAAATTACATATATATATATATATATATATATATATATATATATATATATATATATTGTACCCTTACTTCTCGATGTATAATATAGTTTGAAATACGTCTAGCTCAATTGAATTATAATGCTTAATTAAAATTTGCATATCTATCTTTAATATACTTTTATATTATCATATTCTACTTAAATTTATCATTAATTATCAAATCAATATAATTCTATAGTATGTGCTAATTAAATAAGTATTTTTAAAATCATGAGACTGTGAAGTAAAGTTACAAAGTAATAAGTAGATTTACATTGAGTCAATATCTTCCAAACATATTGTCTCAATGGCATAAGAATACTATCACCTCCTTATTAACTTACTACTACCTCTATAGCATTCTTATGGCTTTTAAATAAAATAAACTATCTTTAATAATAATGAAATAAATAAATCTTAACTTTTAATTTTTAAAAATATAATTAAATAATCTCAGGTTCTTCTAATTATCTTAAAGTAATGATAACTCATGTAAATAAGTATGATATGGGATTTTATATCAAACCTAAATACACCTAACTTATTTTAATAATAATATATAATACTAATCTTAAGGTATAACTCAATCTTCTCTATTTCTGTTATATCAATAATTATTAAATAAATAATCATATGTATATCTTTTATTTTCACATAGCATCTTAATTTTGGAATAAATCAAAATCTTATAATTCAATAATATGTAGCAATAAATAATATTGTACTCTTATATTATGCATTATAATTACTCTATGACCATTGTAATATAATGTAATAATGTCAATCAATTCTCATAAATGATAATCAGGAAAATATTGTATTTATTTCTAAAATAATATTAATAAATTCACATTGTGCAAATATTATGTTTGTTCAAATTATCTGTTGTCAAATGCTGTGGTGCAAAATAATGAACTCGACACACTTTTAAAACGAATTAAACAAATTTATTTACATTAACCTCAACTAAGAATTTATTTACAATATTTACAGTTCAAATTATGAAAACAAAGAAAATAAAAATAAGAAAATAATAATACAATATGTTTACACTGTTATTAACTCATACTCCTAATAAGTAATTATACATTCTTTTAAATGCTGTACTAATAACATTGAAGTATGTTTCAAAACTTAGACTTTAAACAAGCATCAGTAAACCTCAATTATTACATAGAAAAATTTATGTAAACAATATTTATGTAGCATATGTAAACAATTAAACTTTACTAATTAAATTGCTACATCACTTAAGTATTACTGTTATTCATTTTATCATGTACTAGTATGTGTTCACTTTAATATCAGCATTACTCTAATAGCATAATATAAAGCTAATGTATCTTTATAATGTAATAACAAATAACTGATTATAATTTTATATTTCATTTAATGCAATTCATGCTACATGTTTTATCAAATATGCATTACATATATGTACTGTTAAAATAATAATAATTAAATTATTCATCAATTTCAAATTCATAAAGCATTATATTAGATAAATTCTATGATTCTTTTCTATGTGAAATTATTACTCTACTTTATGTGTTATTCTACTCCTTCTTAATAACTTTCTATCTACAAAACATCCTTTTAAACTTATTTAAACTTTCCGGGAAAACAATCATCAATTTAAATAAATACTAATTATCCATAATATTGATACTTCATCATCTATATTCAGTAAATCTCCAACTCAAATATAAACTTCTACATAAAACTTAATTTAATCTTTACAATAAAACAAAAAAAATAAAATATAGACTTTTAAACCTCTTCCTAACTTGCAATAAAAATAATTACTTATGAATAACAAATATAATTCTAATACTGTAACATAAAACAAAATATCAAAATTTATTTACGAAAGAATCATATAATTAATTCTAAGCTTCTTATGTAATGTGGCATCGTATTTATATCATAAATTCAAATTATGCATATTTAAATAAAACTGTCACTGCCAATATAATGTGTGTGTATTTTTAAAATAATCATACATTCATTCAAAATAACATATCATTCGGTTGATCTAAAAAAAACATATTAAATACATCAAAATTATTATTATTATACAATTTTTACCATCAATAATGATTTAATGTACAGTCCATCTTCCAATATTCTTCGGAATTACAGCTTCATAAAATAATTCACATTTACACTCATGATCATTCTTTAACATATTACGTTTTATATTAATTATAAAATAAACTTATGCAATTAATTATTATATTACTTTAGTTATTATTTTAAGAAATGTACCTATCTTATTTTTAATAGATTAATACTATTTAACTTTTATATTAGATAAATAAAACAAAATTCATATTACATAATTCCAGCGATGTTTCCTTTTCACCATAAAGTTCTTTAATCGTAGGCACATATTCACTAGAACACCATTTCCTGTTTCCGGTCCACCACGTGTTTTAAAAAAGTTTATGAAAAATGATAACGTTCTTTTAAAACAAAATAAAAGTTAATTCTTCCATAAGAAATAAAACAAATTAAAATAGTTTATAGGATCCTGTTTTAATTCTTTCTAGAATATTATTCAAAGTTATTATTTTAAATTAGTCTATAATTTATGAAAAAATTATCATTTAATTATTTTAAATTAACTGGGACGTCCACTTGCGCATCTCTTAACAAAATATCCAGGTAAGAATAAGCTTTTTCATCTAAACAACCAGCGTTTAAATTATTTCAATATAATAATCTTTATTATATTAAGATTTCTAGCTAAATATATTTTTAATCTATTTGCCTTTTTAAAATTGTCCACATTCAGTCTTTTAATCATAAAGACTTAGCAAGGCAAGTATTTATAAAAACTACTTTTATTTCTAATATCTTTCCTTAAGATATATTTAAATTTATATCTTACAAAATACTTTCTTTATAAAGAAGTACTTTATTCTTTAAAGTATTTAATTTTCTAATAGTCAATAGCAATTAGCTTTTAAAATTATATACTATCCAAAATATTACTTTTCTCCATCTCGTAATTATCCGAACTAATCCAGCATTTGTCATACTTTTAGTATAAAGTTTCTGATATATTTTCACTATATATGATGTTCCCATGACTATTTGCTTGTAAATTGAGCTTGATATAGAGACGATCGATAGGGAAAATTAAATTAACACTGCATGTCTATCATTTAAAACTTTTATAACTTATTTACAAGACACTCTTATAATTTTGAAAAATGATTTTAAAAGCATCTACAAAATTTACGTAGCTATTTTTAATAACACAATTAACTTGAAAAATCAATCACAGAGTCCTCTCCTAACAATTGAACTGAGCTTTTATACCGGAAGAAACTTCCCATTTGATTGGTACATTTAAACAATCAATTTGCTGGCTTATTTACATATCTACCAACAACACAAAATTAAAAATAAATAATGACTTATTTAATATTTAATATTTATTACATTATTACATTTCTAAAATAATCTTATCGTTTATTTATTTAAATCTATTAAACATTTTTAAAATATAATCTTACTTGATTTTAATTTTAACTTTTATAAGATTATTTAAAATACACTAAGTCTTTTTTATACGTTATATTTTTAAAACAATACTTTTAAAAATCAGATTTAATATTTTACATTGAATATCTTTATTTCTATCTCGTGATAACTGACGTATTATTTATAAATTTTACAACATGATTTTTAAAATAGTTTTGCAACTTTGCTAAATAACTTCCAAGCATGTTTGTGTTTATTTAACTAACATCTGTTCTCTACAACACAAGAAACGCTTGTCATCGTCTAAAAATAAACTAACAATTGCATTTTTAAAATAAATATTTTTAAAATAAATAAGATATTATAACAAATTTTTAAAATAATTATTTGATATCATTAAAATCAAATATTAATCTTCTATTTAAGTATTTATAATAATTAAAAATATTTATATTCTTTTATATCATTATTTTATCAACAATAAATATATGTATTTAATCTTACTTGTCTTTTAAACACTTTTAGCTTTAAATACCTATTTATTAAATATATTAATGCAGTATTGATTATGGCCATTTTTTCCAACTATATATTATAATCATCATCATTTAAAATGTCTCTCTCAATATCAGCACAATTTTACATATCAAATACTCATAGATTGCTTTAATTAAATTTTTTGAAATATAACCATAAGCAAAATTAACATCACATATTCAAATATATCTTAAATTTAAAGTTTTTAATAGATTAGCACAAAAATTAGATGGTGACCCATACAAAAGGGCACAATATA